>PVJD01004668.1:0-131514 GCA_004026545.1 Mormoops blainvillei
ACCTATAAGTGGAACCTAATCAACAAAACAAACAAGCAAGAAAAATATAACCAGAGACATTGAAATAAAGAACAAACTGACAGGAAACAGCTTTGATGGGATGGGAGAATGGGGGTGGGGAGGAAAGGTAGTCAAAGAACACATATAAAGGACACATGGACAAAGCCAAACAGGGTTAGGATCAAAGGTGGGAGATGGGGATGGATAGGGTGGGGGAGAGTGGTGGTGAGAAAATGGAGGCAACTGTACTTGAACAACAATAAAATAAATAAATAAACAAACAAACAAACCCAGGTGACTTTTGCTAGATGCCACATATTTTAATCTTGTGCTACACTGCTCTTCACACCTCAGTTATTGGTGTAATATTCACATCACACTTAATACAGTTCATATTTCATCTACTCTCAACCCCATTCTCCCATTCCCCCATATATGGATATTTGTTTTGATATGAAATATAGAAGAAGGATATGAAATATAGAAGAAAGAAAAGATATGCACCGAATGAGAAGGGAATTTTGTGGTTTCGTAAATCTTTGGTGTTAGCAGCTGCCTCTCTCCCAAAAACGAAAAATATCCCTCCACTTTTGGCAAAATGTATAAGAAAAACTCAGTGGTGTATACCCCAGGAAGAGTATTATACGTACTATTGCAGTGAGGATTAGGGTTTGAATTAGGTATTAGTTAATGGATCACAAATTATAAACAAGTCTTAAGAGAAACATAGCATATTTAATTTATACCTTTGTTGTTCAAGAAATTGTTTAATCCTTGAATCAGTTTAAAAATGATGTTATATCACTGACCTTCAACAAGAAAAAAGAAGGAAATATTTATTCGAAATCTAGAAATTGATGCCTGAATGGAACTGCATGTTTGAATCCAATGACTGCAAAATGAGGGAGAATTCATCTCCCTGGGTCAAGGCTCTGACAATGAAAAGACTTGGTTGGGTATGATAAAATCAAAGCAAAAGCTACCTAGGGATTCTCAGGTGGGTGTTTATGGGAGACGGCAGACCTGAAAGCCGTTTACATGCAACAGGCATTTCTATGTTCAGACATGGTCAGTTCGGACAATTTTTAATCTGCTACCCATTGGTGGCTATGAAGAGGTAAAGAGATTTATTTTGACATTTAAAAGTGGTCTGGTATGAAACCTTATTTAAAGCAGTCTGATACAAATTTTACAAAAGCAAACAAATGTTCTTAGAAATAGATGACAAATGCCATTAATTCATATCAGCATCCTACCCTCATCTTTAGTCTATTTACAATGAAGTGATCCAGAGCCTTCTAAGATGCAGAAAACCTGAGAAGTTTTGTTTATTATTTTACATGAGTTCAAATTTGGTCTTTGATTTTTATGTTTTACACAACAAATTAATTTGTAGGGAATTTATTTTTTATTATTTTTAAATTACAGTCACACAAAATGAAAAAGAAATACAAGTTTGCTTTTCTGAATTCAGCCAGTGTTTAAAAATATTCTATTATGGGAAAGTTATTAAAAATAAACAAACAACAACAACAAAAAACATTAACCAGCCAGGAATATATCTGAATTCCAGAGAAGTTGAATTTTCATCCTTAAAAGAAGCTTTTTGATTTTTAAAATGTTTTTAGGCATTTCTTTTCTGCAACTAAGGTGTGTATTTACAGTAAGAGCAGAAGAAAAGAAATCCTGATATAATTTGAATAAATTGGTGGACTTCTGAAAATTTATTGTCCATATCTAGCAAGAGCTTTGTGAGTAATACTAGGTAACATAGACAACCATGAAATAAAGGGACAGTGCTCTGAGCGCTTACTTGCTTCTTATTTTTCCTATGTCTTTTGCAAAAGCCAATATAAGAAATTATTTCTAATCTTGGCTTTTTGGAACAAATTATTTTGCTCTCATGACACATAAATGGAAATTTAATAGGGATTCAAGGAATCTCACAAAATTGTCAAAGTCATTCAGTATAAAAATATTGGTTTCAAACCTAAGCTATATGGCTTTAAAAATACATAATGACCTTGAAATTTTATAATATTTTGTTTTTTTTCTAGACCACTATAAAGACACAATTGATAATGACCTAATAAAACAGGGTAAACAACTGATAAAACAATGTGAAAATACTAAAACAATTGCTAGTTAATTTAAGCTGGTTGCTGCTGTCTCCAATGTAGCCAAAATGCAACAAAAATTAAAAAACAATAAAAACTGAAAACAAACATTCCAAAAATATTATTTTAGAAGGAAATTGGCTTTTCTGGAATCACAGAGGAAATAAAATTGAACAGATCTTAATATCAAATATATTACTCTGTTTTAAATCTTTTCCTTATTTTTTTCTACTCTCATTTTATTCCTATCTAATCTCTCAATTTGGTGATTTGAGTCTTTCACACTGCTTATTCAAGCAAGGTTTTAAGTTCCTCAACTCTAAATTTCAATTAAATTACACTTAATTATGATTGCATATCAGTTGCTAAGAAAATAGCAGATACACACTTCTCACACAAACTGGTTCTAATTATGAAATTCACATATTTCTAGGCTGTTGAGAGTATTTACCTATCTCTAAGTGGTGTTCATGAAATTAAGTCCAATTTTAGACCTTCATAATTGCTTCTGTTATGCGTGTTCATATAGATTCTCTTCCTTTTAAGTCTGCAATGGCTCTATTATTGATATAAAAATCCTGCAACCTATGGATATTGATGCCAATCTTCCTTTTTTTCTTGAGTTGCTTTTAGATTCTATTCACTTTTTCTTGGTTAGATATTCTTGAAGCTTTAATCAGTTTTCATTATTCTTCCTTCCAGACAATTATATCATGATGGGTTTATGTCTAGAACATAGCAGACTGTCAAATGCTAGCTAACGTTTCATCTGAAGAGTGTGATGGATAAAAAGTCTTGCAACCAATTTGGTGTGGGGTTTTATCTGGTATCTTAGTTTTTGTTAGATTAGGTCTTCTGGCTTTCTCATATGTCTAATTTTGTATCAACTGAATTGTTTCATTTAATAATGTGAATGTACCATTAGGATGGCGGAAATAATCTAATTTAACATTTTTGTTTTAAAATAGTAATAAAACTACCACTTAACATTCACCCCATGAACTGAAAAAATTACAATATTTTCTATGTATCATATTATCTTATTTCAGCTTCAGGAAGTGCTGTGAAGCAAGAAAGGCAGTTATTTTTAGTCATGTTCTACCTCATTATTAGTAACAACAATGAAACTCAGAGATACGCCCTGATTTGCTCAAGGTCAGCCGGCCAAGAGGCAGCGGAGACAAAACTCCAGTTCAAGAGCTTTAGCCTCTGGCCTGGTGCTCTTTTTACTACAACATACGTCTTCCTGGATTGTCAGTCCAATGATCTTTTTAAAAACACTGGTCTAATTTACACCCACCTTTTGCCCATTATAACCTGGCTTAGATTTCTGCACTGAGAAATATGAGGAATTCAAAAATCATGATGATTGACCCAGCCCAAGTTCAGAAGCTGGAATTTTGGCATTTTAGAGTAAATCAAAGCTCTTTGGCAAGAGATTATTTAATAATTAAGTAAAATCTGCTAGCTTCAAGTTTCTCAGGGAAAAGAGAACAAATCAAACACTCTCTTAATGCAAATCACCTTTTAATAACAATCCACATGGTATTTCTGAACACATTATTTGTGATATATTTAATTTGGGACGTAGGACTGAAAGGACATCTGAGGTCAAATATTAATTAAACCTATACATAGTGAGGCAGTTTCTAAATGCTAAGCAATAGTAACTGTGGATTTTGAAATGTATTAATTCCAGACTTCTCTGGCAATATTAGGAATGTGTGCAGATAAAGTACAAAAATATACCTGTGTGTGTGAGAGAGCAAGAGCGGGGAACCTTAAATCAAGAAGCCAAGAGAAAATAACACTGGCAGCTTGGTATCACCCCAGAGATGGAATGCTCCCTTAAGATCACCCATTCTAGTGGTCTCATTTCACTTATGATAATGCAAAAGGTTACAGAAGGAAATGCCCACAGAGAAAAGATGAAGATGAGAATAAAGAAATGAAGATTTCTGCCCAGCAGAAATGACTGAAATTCAAGTTTTAAAATACCATCCTGCCTCTAGATGTCACCCCTTCAGAGAATCCTCCAAAATCAAAAGAACAAATACTGCTGCCAAAGCGCAGCACCCGATTGAGAATTAATTGATTAATAGTCTATAAATCATTTATCGAGTACTATTTACTCAGAGCAAAATGTCCAGCCACCATTCTTTTGTTTTGACAGAGATTCAAGAGGGGAGGGAAAGTTTTTGGTGGGGAAAAAAAGCAGAAGTCTTCCAGTATGATTAGACACTATTAATGTGCGGAAGCTGGGCACAGGCTCTTTAGAAGTGGGACATCCTATATATTTGATCAGGGTGCATCTGTATCTTTCTTCAGTTGGTTCTAATTTGGATGTGGGGCAACTATTAGGAAAACTGTCAGTTATTAGTCATGTCCTGGCCTTTTGGGGCTTATTGTTATATGGATTACCAATTGGCTTCATGGACCGGCTGCTCTAGATAGTAGTCTGACTGTCTGATTATATAGCGAGGAGGTTGACTTCCTGGGCTGATTCTTATAGTTTGTGGGTCAGAGTTCTCTATTTACATAGGAGCTGGCCATTGGTTGTTTTTATTTTATTTTTCTTAATCCTCACCTGATGCCATTTTTTCATTGTTTTTAGAGAGTGAGGGAGGGAGGGAGATAGAGAGAGAGAAATAGAAAGAGAGAGAGGGAGGAAGAGAGAGGCATCAGTGAGTGGTGAGTGAGAGAAGCGGGTTGCTTTCTTGTACATGCACCACCAAGGATGGAATCCGCCACCTGAGTGCATGTCCTGACTGGGAATTCAACCGACCACCTTTTGGTCTATGTGGTGATGCTCCAACCAATTGAGCCCACCAGCCTGGGGCTTTGATTGTTTTTATATTTAGTCTTTCAGTTTCCCTTTTTGATCAACTACTCACTTGCAAAAAGTTGAACTGTTCAGGGAATGATAGAGATCCACACTTTCATTATTCAGATTGTTCAGTCATCTTTATTGCCAACTATACTGCAAAATCGTTTTTACTTCTTTGTTGTTATTAGTTCATCATGGTGATCATCATCTAAGAGAATGTCTCCATAAAAACATTTAAAATGCTGAATAGAAGGCAACAGACCAGTATTGTGGCCACTGTTTGTCCAATCCAGGTTGAATGAACAAATTCCACAGGCCATGAGAATCAGCCTTGTAAAGTCAAATGACTTTTTCCTTGAATCTACCTCATCTTGTCTATTTCACTGATCATATATAACAGAAGGATTAGCAATGGCATGGACACCACCAGACTAGTTAATACGAAACTTAGACTATTGTGATTATCTGCTAGTACATATACCAAAGAGTTGAGACTTATCTATAGTTCACATAGGGCAGAGATGGTATCAATACCTTCATGAAAACTAGTAGTAGGTATTTTACAGTCTTTTCTATTTGTACGATCCTCACCAAGAGAAACACTACTCTTATTGTTTGCACAAACAATGAGTGAGTAATTTCTCCAGGTAGAACGTCTGAATAACCAAGTGGCCTCATTTTGCAGATCATGTCTGAATTTTGATTTGCACTTTATATGATTTACAGAATTAGAATTAAGGTCTGTTTGCACAGACAAAAATCTCAGAATATCATTTCCAAAATATATGACATGTTATTCTGAGGCAAACAGGTGCAGGCTTTCTGGCCACAGGGGAAGTAGTAATCATTGTGGGAATGTGTAGATCCAGAAAAATAGGTGTTGTTTACAACATGAGGTCAGAACCTTGGTTATACAACAGTGGGGTTTCATAGTTGGATCTCTATTAGTCTCTTGCAGGTGGTTTTTGGCCCATCGCACTAGATATTTGTTTAATTAAAATTTAGAATTATCTATAGTCTGATCAATAGATTTAATAACAGTTTCTTTTGGGGGGACAGGGAAACACTATTTTGTCACAGATTGATTTAAGTTCAGTTGTCTTTATAAAATCAAATAAAAACACCATTAGCTATAATTTGCTGTGGTCTTACTTGATGAATCTAGAATTGGCCAGAAGTTTTTATCATGGATATCTGGTGATAAATGACATATCCAACAGTCAGTAAGACTTAAGGAAAAGGCTGTTGATTGGGATAGTATAAGGATGGCATTAGAATAAGTATGTTCTGACTTAATGGATATAGTAAAAAAGAATAAAAAGGAAAAAGAGCCATTATGGGTGGACAACAAGGTGTCTGGAAAAAAAAGAGAAGAAGAATGATTATAAGCAAACATTAAACACACACACACACACACACACACACACACACACACACACAGGAATTAGATAGGGATTTTGGCCTGACCTCTTAGGTAGAAGATGTCTACTATCCATCATCATCTTCTTGTTCCAAAGGTCCTGGGTCATCTGTATGCTTCTGGAAATCATATGCTTCTGGATAACTTCTGAGAATCTTCAGTTCGAACTTTCCTGTTGGAGTAGCCTTCCACTTAAGTGGAATTCTGAACTTTTTCTTTTTTTTTTAAGTTGTTAAACATAAATCCAAAGTTTGACTCCTGGAGTTGCACTGCAGAATTTATTATTAATAATGTCTGACATTTATCCTTTCTAGTGAATTTCAAGAGTAGCTTTTCTCTGAAGCCTCTCCCAATAGACAAAATTTACTGGTTAAAGATCATGAAGAGATTGTCAGGAAGATGTTTAGGTAGGTAGCCTCAACCCATTGTAAATAGGGCTGGATGTAGCACATGAGTTCTTTGCAATATTTTGCCATGCCCAGATGAATTAGGGAAAGTCTACAATCACAGGTGAAATCCACAGATGCATGGGCCTTTCTGTTACCATTTCATAGGAGAAGTAAACCTTGCCCATATTTATAAGTGTGTGAACCATATGGCCAAAATGGCAAGAGCACTTTTAGCCAAGGGGTCTAAAAGTTTCTGGAAGTTTTGCTAATTTTCATTAGTGTACCATTGGTTCTTTCATTCTTTCCAGAAAATTGTGGATGCATGGATAGTGTAGTTTATGACTAACGGATAATGCGTACAGAGGTTTTTTTTTGTTTTGTTTTGTTTTTAAATAATGGTTCCCATAAAGTATTTGCTTCAATCACTTGAAACAAAATTTAAAATGTCCCAGATTAAAACACAAAATTGAACAGGTTTTCAGTGGCTGTAAGAACTGTACCGTTTTTGCACAAAATGCTTCAATCCATTCTGAAATATACACAAATTAACTAAAACAGATTTAAATCCAGTGTGGGTAGAAGTTGGATGAAGTCTGTATGATGGTGTTCAAAAGACCTTGAGACTCTTGTTCCTGGCCATGTTCCACCTTTACAGCTTCTCCAGGATTATGGGGTTGACAGGTACCACATGACACTAACGTAGCCTCAGTCATCTTTTTAAAAGCTCCCCAGCATGTCTATTTCCTTCAAGTTGGGAAAGTTTTCTTTCATTATTTTTTCAAACTGGTTTTCAATTTCTTGCACTTTCTTTTCTCCTTCTGGCACACCTATGAGGTGAATGTTGGATCTGTGGAAGTTGTCCCAGAGGCTGCTTATACAATAAACTAAAGTTTGTTGGGGGGGGGGGATAAAACACTAGAAAAATAGTAGGAAAAAAGGGAGATTATTTTAATGTAGAAAAGTCCTTTGTAAACATGACAAAAAAAAGGTAGACAATTATAAAGGGAAAAAATGGAGAAATTTGACCACATAAAGAATAATCTTTTTTTTCTGCAAAGGAAAAGAGAATAAAGTTAAGGACAAAAAAAAAAACCTGGGGAAATATTTGCAACATGTATGATTAGTATGGCATCAATATAATTAATATGTAAAAAGCACCTGCAAATAAATAAAGTCAATATCTGAAACACACTCTTCCACCACCTAACAATACACATACTAGATAAAACACAAATATAGTTTAAATGCACACTTGAATTCATAAGAAATTAAAGGAATTTCCCAAGTACCAAAGTGGGAGACTGAAGGAAACAGGAAACCACAGTGTTAACTTATGGTGGGAAAGTCCAAGTAGGAGCCATTAGAATTGTCTCTACTTAGGAAAACAGTAAACAAAAACAATTCTGTATTTCTGGGGGCGCTGAAGAGATTAGTGCCTCCATCAAGGGCTTGAAAGATACAGAGGTGGTAATTCTCACCACATCCCCATTCCATTGCCTATTTGGCCTGTGTAGAAGACAGGTGAATCTTGGACAATGGCAGTGGATTATCATAAGTGTAACCAGGTGGTGACTCTAATTGAAGCTGCTGTACCAGATGTGGTTTCATTGTTTGAGCTAATTAACATGTTTTCTGGTCCTTGATATGCACATTGATCTGGCAATGACTTTTTCTCCATTATTTATAAAATCCCACAGAAGCAGTTTGCTTTTAGCTGCCAAGGCCAGCAATATACTTTCGCTGTCCCACCTCTGGAGTATATCAACTGTCCATCCCCATGTCATAATTTAGTTCACAGGGATCTTGATCAGCTTTCCCTCCCACAAGATACTGCTCTGGCTCATTACGTTGACATTATGCCGATTAGACCTAGTGAGCAAGAAGTGGCAACTACTCTAGACTTATCGGTAAGAAATTTGTGTGACAGAGGGTAGGAATAAATTTGACTAAAATTCAGGGGCCTTCTACCTTGGTGAAATTTCTAGGGTGTGGGATTCTTGAGATACCCCTTCCAAAAGGTTGTGTAAGTTTGTTGCTTTGGGAGTAGAAAAGAGGACCTAAGGTTCAACATCTTTCTACTTTTAGTTCAACCTTCATTCTTTTCTCCAGAAGTACTTGGTATTGCCAATTCCAAAGTCTTTTGAGGGCTTGGTAGTTTCAGCATTCTTGAGACTGCTGTCATTATCACTCGTTCACATGTACAGAGCTTTCAAAATTTTGTTGTGATTTTTCTTCTCTCATTACTTTTTTAAAAATTATATTTTATTGATTATGCTATTATAGTTGTCCTGAATGTTACCTCTATGCCCACCTATGCCCAGAATGCCACACTCTCTCAGGCAGTCCCCCACCATTGTTCATGTCTGTGGATTATGTGTATAAATTCTTTGGCTGCTCCATTTCCTAGATTGTACTTTACATCCCCATGGCTATTCTTTAACTGCCCACTTGTAATTCTTAATCCCCTTGCCTATTCACACACTCCCCCACACCCCCCTCCCATCTGGCAACCATCAAAACACTCTCTATATCCATGATTATGTCTCTGTTCTTCTTGTTTCTTAGTTTGTTTTTTAGATTCAATTGATAATTTGTATATTTTGCCATTTTATTGTTCATAGTTTTGATCTTTTTCTTAAATAAGTCCCTTTAACATTTCATATAATAATGATTTGGTGATGATGAACTCCTTTAGTTTTTTGTTTTTTGGTTTTTTTTTTTCCTTGTCTGGGAAGTTCTTTATCTGCCCTTTGATTCTAAATTATAGCTTTGCCGGGTAGAGCAATCATGACTTCAGGCCCTTGGTTTTCATGACTTTGAATACTTCTTGCCAATCCCTTCTAGCCTGCAAAATTTCTTTTGAGAAATAAACTGACAGTCATATGGGAACTGGATGATACTGGAACATTAGCTCTTCCTTCATGATGTTCTTCAAACTGTGAAATCACTCTTTCTGGTTCTACACAGCCTTCTGGTGGTCTTCCTGCTCAAAATAGGACATTGGCTCTGAAGATTTTGGATGAGCCAGATTCCATAATCTTATGAACCTATTTATTATAATAACTCTCTCCTTCTGTCTCTTTGTCTCTGTCTCTCTCTCTATACATATAGGTATACATATACATGTATATATACATACATATATAAACATCTACATATACACATACACATCTTACTGGCTCTGTTTCTTTGGATAATTCTGACTAATACAGATTCTGATCCCAAGATTGGTCCTAAGGGAACAGAATCTTAAGGATAAATTATCTAAATTAGTTTGAGAATTTGTGGAATGAGCTCTCTAATCTTATTAGATTTATAGATACCAGTGACTCTATTTTTAATAATAAAGAGAGCACTCATAGTCCTTACCATAGTCTGGCAACAGAAGTACACAAAATATCCCCACTGGATAATCCTAATCAAACATTTGAAAGCAAGGATCTAGGTGATCATTTATATAATATTTTTGAAAATTTTTGTCAATCCAATAAGCTTAAAGCGTTTCCTGGTTGCTCCTAATGTTGCTGGACAAATTGAATAAAAGAAAATGATCAGCTTACTGCTTTAAATCCCCTGTTCAAGCGCTGCATAAATGACCTAAAAGCTTCTATGGCTGCCTTAAAAGAGATCCTTGTCCCCTGTAGCTGCAGAGCTGAGGTTGTTGAAAACCAAGCCAATCATCTCACAAATGGCTGAATTACAACACAAATTGAATCTCTAGCTTCACAGACTGCACACTGTTGAAAGTGTTGATTGGGAAGAAATTGGATGTTGAAAGTTAGAATTATGTTGCGTTGGAAAACCTGATGGAGCTGGGCACGTTGAGTCCCTAAATCTGGATATCCTTTTTTGCCAGTAGAAGCAACCTTTGTACCCCCAGTAGAAGTGATCTCTTCACACCTCTCTATACTCATCTGAATGCATTAGCCCTGCATTTAGGAAATGCCTGAGGAAACTGTAATGGCCTCCCATGAATTAGTTGTCTATCAAGTCAATTCTGATTCTCCTAATAACTCCACCACCCTTTTTTGTTTCTAGACCTATAATTAAACTGAAACTGGTAGGCTGGGAAAGGTGAAGTACAAGGTGTAATCCATGAAGAGGTACACCATAATCCAAAAGCACTGCTTGAGTTATCTAATTTATACAGACAGAAACCTTGGGAATATATGTGAGAATGAATACTTACAGCATCAGATAATGGTGGAAGGGACATAAAATTGGATCAGGTTGAGATTATTGATATGGGCCTGATACAGAGAGATCTGATCAGGAATAAGGAGTGATCATAGGAGGAAGTTGCCTGAGGCAAAGGTGAGCAATCTAGGATGGAATTGGCTGAGAAGCTAAACTTTTCTGGAGCTCATGGAATTATGGGGCAGAAGATTTAAAATAAAAGCAAGGCAGAGACTGGTTCTCAGGCTCCCTTTTTTGAGGATACCTGGCTGATCACGCTGCAGTGTCCCGCATCTCCCAAAGGAAGGCATTTTGCATGGGAGAAGGAACTCCAGGCACAGCCTAGGATTAGGCTGACCTAGCAGAGGGTGGCAGGGTTATTTTTCTTCGGGTGTTCTAGAAAGGACAGGCTCTAAGGCAGAAGCCTGCCATTCTTCCAAAGCTGTGTAGCTTTTGTATATTATGTTGTTTTAGTTTGTACACTAACCTTATAGAAATAAGATAATTTAAAACTAACAGGGGTGATAATAGGGGAACTCAGAAGTTAAAGATTTTAGCCTTAAATGGTAGGCTTAAGTGATGAATGCATGTGAAAAGCTATTATTCCAAAATTGTATAGCTTGTAAATAAAGACTCCTTTCCTTATCAGTAAATCTTTGCCTCCAGAATTTTGCCTAGAGGGTGCTGTTTGGTAACAGACCCACTAAACAGAAATTTCAGCATTTAATGTAGCAGCTCAAGAGTTAGAAATTGCTCTAACAATATGTTTGGTTGGTTGGCTGAAACATGAACAGAAAAGTGACCACAGTGTGTAAGTTAGAAATGACAAACCTGCTTTGGTTAAATGTAGAGGAAAGGATTCAAAGGCATTGGGAGATTGAAAAGTTAGAGAGGGTTTTTCATTTAAGACCTACTCACCCACCCTAGGAAGGTCCAAATATATATTTTTACCAAAGCAAATGAGAAATTAGTTTGTGAGGGAAGCTCCAGCAACCTTAAAGAGTTCTCTGATCATTCGTCTCTGTAGGCCAGATGTTAAAGTGGGAACTGCGGCTACTGAGTTGGAAAATCTAAATGCAAAGGAAGTAACTAGATACTAGGGCATCAGGGGTCAATTGTTAACACTCAATCACCAAAGATAATGTGGGCATGGGTACCATAATGGGCAACATAATCAAAGCAGAAGTCAAAGTTGTCTGCTTCTTGCAGAAATATGCATTAGCTAGATGATTATGGTATTTCTAGATGTGAACTATATAGGAAGTCTACTAAATTCTCACTAAACTTGTTAAGTTAGAAAAGTTCTAGGTCAAGAGAACTGAATCATGAAAACAGTCATGGCCCCCTAATTAATTCCCAGATTTGAATCAGTTTACAAACTTAGTACACCTTGAATGAAAGGGCGTTTAGGTCCCCTCGAGGAAATTTATACTATTAATATTTTTCCCAGCCTTCTACAAAGGAAGCCAGTTTCACAATGATAACAGTGCATTGAAGTAAAGGAAATAATAAAAACTTTCAAGGCCTACTGACACTGACTCTTTACTGAAACTAATTCTAGGGGACCCAAAATGTCACTGTGGTCCACTGGTCAAAAGAGATTTTAATGGATATCAGATGAACCATCAAGTTTTTTCTCAAATTTGTGTCAAAATAGGCTAAACTAGTCCCTCCACATATTTTCTGGTTATTTCCCAGACCTAGAATGCATACATGGAATAAACATAATCAATAGCTGGAAGAATTCAAACATTGGTTTCTTGACTTTTAGAGTAAGGGTTAGCATGGATGGAAGGGCATGTGGAAGCCACTATAACTGTCCCTACCTAATAATAACCAAAAACAACATTGAAATCCTAGGAAGATTATAAAGTCATGGTCAATGGCTTGAAAGACAGGAGTGGTGATTCCTACTACATTCCCCCGAAACATGACTATTTATTCTGAACAAAAGACAAGTGGATCTTAGAGAAAGATGGTGAATTATTATAAGGTCAACTAGGTGATGATTCCTATCACAGCTGCTATACCGGATGTGGTTTCATTGCTTGAGGAAATTAACACCTACCCTGGTACTCAATATGCAGTATCAGCCATAAAAATGCATTTTTCTCCATGTTTTTTAATAAAGACCACTAGAATTAATTTGTCTTCAGCTGACAGTCATAAATACACCTTCAGTGTCCTACCTCAGGGGCATAATAGTTTTCCATCTCTATGTTATAATTTAGTTTGCAGGAAGCTTGATTATCTTTCCCTTCCACAAGCTGACTGATCCATTGCACCTGGTGACCAAGAAATAGCAAATACTCTAGATTTATTAGTGATACATTTATGTTCTAGGAATGATAAATCTGACAAATACTCAGGGGCTTTCTATGTTATTGAAATTTCTAGGAGTTCGTACCTTGGCATATAAAGATATTCCTTCTGAAGTGACGGATATATTTTTTCATCAGGTCCTTATGCAGCCCAAAAAAGATGCATGCCTAGTGGGCTTCTCTGTATTTTGGAGATAATATATAGCTCATTTAGGTGGGTTACTCTGGCCCATTTACCAACTGACCTATTAAGCTGTTAGCTTTGAATGGGTCCCAGAATAAAAGAAGGCTCTGCAACACGTAGAAGTGCTGTGTAACCTGCCCTGCCGCTTGAACCATATGATCCATCGGATTCAATTGTTCATGAAGTGTCAGTGTTCAGGAGAACTGTTGGGAGCCTTTGTCAGTCCCCTATGTGAAAATCAGTATAGGCCCTCAAAATTTTGGAGCAGATTATCTACCATTCTCTGCAGATAACTACTTTTCATTTGAGATAAAATTTTACTTACTACTATCCTTAGAAAACTGAACCCTTAACCATGGTCCAACAAGTTACCATACAACCTGAGCTGTTCATTGTGAACTAGGTGTTATTTATCCACCAAGTCATAAATTGGGGCAACAAACCAGTATTCCATTATCAAATGGAAGTGATATAAATATGACTGGACCTGAGCAGACTCTGAAAGCACAAGTTTTTTTTGTGAAAAGCTGGCCCAAATATTATGGGTCCCTCCTTTCACATTACTTTTTTCTTAAGTTTATATGTTTTGGATTTAAATGGAGTTCTCTACTATAAGGTGACAAAGAGAAGAACTCTGGCTTGCAGAGTTCTGTGTAATATGCTGGCCCCACCCGAAAAGTGGACAGCTATAGCACTACTCCCCCTTTCCGGGACATGCCCAAGGGACAGTGGTGAAGGCAAACTCTCCTAATGGGCGGAACTTCAAGGAGTGCACGTGGTTGTTTATTTTGTGTGTAAGGAGAAATGGCCAAATGAGTGATAATATACCAATTCATGTACCCAATGGCTCAGCTGGACAGTCAGGAACTTGGATGAAACAAGACTGGGAATTTGGTTACAGGCAGTTTGGAGAAGAGATATAGAAATGGATCTCTATAGTTGAGCAAAAATCATGCTGACATTAGTGTCCCAAATGAATGTCTATCAAAAGATGACCTCGATTGAGAAGGGTTTTAATAATTCAGTCAGTAAGATGATCTGTTCTAGGGATACCAGCCAGTCTCTTTTCCCAGGCAGCCCTGTCATCAGCTAATGGGCTCATGAACAAAGTTGCCTTGGTGTCAAGGATGGATGTTATGCTAAAATTAAGGTAATGCGGACTTTCACTCACCAGAGCTGATTGGGCTAAGGTCAGTTCAGAGTGCCCAAACTCCCAACAGCAGAGAGCAACACTGGATCCTTGATATGGCATCATTCTCCAAGTAGGTCATCCATTTATTTACCTAGTGACAAGCTGATTACATTGGATCACTTCATTCATGAAAGGGGTGGTGTTTTGTTATTACTTGAATAACACACCCTCTGGGCACAGATTTGTCTTTTTTATACACAATGTTTCCACTACAACTATTTTTTGTAGACTTACAGAGTACCTTACCCACCATTATGGTGTTCCTCACAGCATTGTTTTTAATCAAGGAACTTACTTCCCAGAAAAACAGAAACAAAAGAAATGGGCCCATGTCCTTTGAATTCACTGGTCTTCCCATGTTCTGCAATATCCTGAAGGTGCTAGCTTGAGAGAACAATAGAATGGACTGTTGAATATTCAATGACAATGCCAACTAGGTGACAATTCCTTGCAGGTCTAGGTTGTGCTCCAGAAGCTGTATGAACTCTGAATCTGTGTCCAATATATAGCCCTGTTTATTCCAAAACCAGAATTCACAGGTCCAGGAACAAATGGATGGAAATCAGAGTTACACCATTTATTAGTTTTCTTAGTGACTCGCTACAAAATGTTTGCTTTCTCTTCACGTGATCTCGTGCTGTGCTTTCCTGGAAGTCTTAGTTTCAAAGGGAGTAATACTTGCACTAGGAGACACAACAATGATTTTACTGAACTAAAAGTGAAGACCACAGTCCAGCCACTTAGGGCTTCGCATACCTCTGAATGAAGAAGGAAGCGCTCGCGCTGTGTTAGCTGAGATCGTTGGTAAAGACTATCAAGAGGAAAATAAACCAGTACTTGGTGATGATCATTCCTTGGGCTGTCTCTTATGGTTACCATGTGCTCTGATGAATATTAATGGAAAACTACACCACAATTCAGGCAGGACCTCCAATGGCATGGACACTTCAGGAATACAGGTTTGCATTAATTACCCTAGCAAGCAGTGAACCGTGACCAGCTGAGGTGCTTGCTGAAGACAAAGGGAGTACAGAACAGGCAGTGAAAGAACATTATTGTGTATACCAGCTACAAATATATGACCATTAAAAAAAAGGAGCTATGATTGTCATGAATTTACTTCGTGTCTATTATTAATATTTGTGCAATATCACTATCTATCATCTATTTATCTCTGTTTTTCTCCCTTTCTTATCCCCTTTTTATATAACATGTATTGAGTTTATGTCATAGTGTTTAAGTATTGGTAACTTTACAACATAGTATTAAGTATATAGGTAAGATTAAGTTTATAGACTATCAAAGAGATAAGTAATTATCACTCAAGGACATTAATGTTTCTTCGCAGAAAGGGTTTGGTGTATGTTCAATTGTACAAAGGAAGATTGTATCATGTTCTTCAGGTGTGCACTTAATATTACAATTCCATTTACAGAGCTAGTATCTCCTTATTAAATTTGCGGGAGTGGTAGTACAGAACCACTACCTTGGAAGGACTGAGTTTCTGTCATGAGCATAAGAGCATGGTTAAGGGTTAGGAGACAAGAAAAATTCTGTGAATCAAGCTCTGGCTGGTATAGCTCAGTGGATTGAGTGTTAGCCTGTGAACCAAAGGGTTGCCAGTTTGATTCCCCTCTCAGGGCACATGCCTGGGTTGTGGGCCAGGTCCCCAGTAGGGGGTGTGTGAGAGGTAGCCACACATTGATGTTTCTCTTTCCGCTCTTCCCTCTCTTTCTCTTTCTCTTCCCCTCTAAAAGTAAATAAAGTCTTTGAAAAAGAAAATTCTGTGTATTATTTGAAATACGAACCACCAGAGTGGAATTTTATTCCCAGAAAGGGGTTGAGAAAAGGTGGCAGAGTTTAACATAGAGACAATAGCACCTGTATATACCAGGAACTGATGAAGATGGCTGTCTATACTGTTTTTCACCTTGAGCTTTTAAGTTCATAGTAGGATAATGAGTATATTTTGTTTTCTCATTCTCACAGCATCCTCATTGCTTTAAATTAAGGGCTTTTTTTTTTCGTCTTCATTTTTCTTTCATAAGATAGGACAACCTTTTTTCCCAGTTTCTCTTCTGTTTACAATATTTGCAAGCACCCTTTGCCAGTAGGAGGCTGGTTAGAAAATGGGCTACTTCACTGTTTGCTGAGCCACAACTGATTTTGTGGTCTGTCTCATTTTTGTTCTAAAGCCCATGTTTCTTTCAGGTGTTGTATTTCAGCTAAAGGAGCTATTACTAATTCTAATTTTTTAAAATTAAGCCTCTAATTTCAGGTATAACTCCATTTACTACTGAAATGAAAGGGCTACTATTACATCAGTACTTTTCTTTAACCCCAGAATATCCTTGGAAGGTTTTTCCTGGTCTCTTCTGAATAACTCTTGTGGTTATCTCTTTAAAAATTTGTTTCATGATTGAATTGTGGTCCAATTTATTATCATTAAAAATGTTTTAGGTAATTTTTGAGACTTTGACCTTCTATACTGTTCTTTTTTTTTCTTCTCATGTTTATTGTAGAAAGTTGGATCTTGTAGGTCCCTTGTTAGGTCAATTTATTTTGTCATTCAGGATTTAGCACCTGCAGTGTTGACCAACATGTATGCAAATTGATATAGGTCATGTAACTCTGAGTCATATACAACCAAAAGGATTCTAAATGCTTCATCAAATGTTTGCAGGTCTTGTTTAAATTTAGGAGAATTTTAATTATAGCTTTAGTTTAGTTTGAGTCCATAGTTACATGGACTCAAACTAATCCTACAGTTAACTTTATATCGTGATGACGGATGGGATAAAATGTTAGAGGCAACTTGCATTTTGGAATTTAGGAGAGATGTTAGATAAGGTAGGGGATTTGGACAAAGGCAAGAGGAGGAACGGTTGGACAGAGCTGTGTAAAAGGAGAGGTCAGAAGGATAAAGGGGACATAGGATCATAACAGAAGATGAGAAAAGGGATGACATTCTAGGAGAATGTCATCTAGTTTGCTCTTGCTTAAATTTGCTTAATTATTAGCTTTGGCCAAAGAATATGTTAGTGAAGCAAGTTTTTTATTTGAAATTTGTTTGGTGCCTCTGCAAATCAATTAAAAAAATGGTTCCAAATTGGTTATAAGAAATCTTTCCCCTTAACTTTTCTAAAGTGTTTCTCAAATGATTAATTTTGGTCAAGTGAAATATCCCCAGGCTGGCCACGGAGGTCCCAAATTATCCTTGATTAAGTTGTATCATTTAGAAATACAGTGATGGACAAAAGTAGGTTTATAGTTGTTCATATGGAAAATAACACAATAATTAATAAATAATAATACAAGGTTAAACTGTTTTGGATACTCAAAACTATAAACCTACTTTTGTCAACCCATGTATAGTTGTAACGATTGGGATTATAATGAGAGTAGATATAAGGGGCAGAAATATTTCCAGGAAGAGGAGAGGATTTATATTTTGACAACCCAATAAAAGCTAGCAGTAGTCAGTAGGAATATAATATTTGTGCATTTCATGTCTCAGGCCTCCCAACTTGATGGTTGGTCACCTCCAAACACAGATCCAACAATCTGGCATAGGGAAGACTTGATAGAATATTTCTCTATGGATCAAAGTCTAGTTCTCAGCATTTAAAATAAAAATGAGATGAAAAGAGAATTTCATCATGCTTTATTGGTAATCCACAGCAAAATCTTTCCCAATATTTGCCTGTCTGGTGAGAACCTGAAAACCGCCAGTCTGTGAGATCAGCTTGTACCACAGGGTTATAGGGACTGTGCCTATGTTCTAGTCTACGGTTTTTCTTTTTTGTAAAGGACACCTTTAACAGTATCACAAAAGAGAGCACAAAGGAGATGGATCTAAGTTCATAATACAATATATTATTTTATATTTATATATATGTAATGTTTTATATGCTATTGTATTCCTGACTCCCTCCCCCAAAACTTCTTGTTCGTTCCCTTCCTATGGACTAGATTCACCCTCTACTTGAAATATATCACAAAAAACTTCTGCCATAAAATATTTCATCTGTGTAAGAGTTCCCAATTTTCTATGTAAGAAAACTTCAAGCAAACTGAAATCTTTCCTAGCTCCTTAAATGATAGATGAAATACCTGACCTAAGAGAACTTCCCACCAGGTTCTTTGTAAAATAACATTTTTACCAGTCTTTTAGAAAAATAAGAAGTTAAAGTAATTGACCCCAGATAGCCTCAAAATGTTGTGCAGAGATTGTGCTGCCCTCCAAAAAGTAACTTAAAATTAATCAGACAGCCTAAAGAGAAAAACAGGAATCGAACCAAACCCAATAAAAAAACCCAGCACAAAACTAATCTGAAATAGGAAAAATATGTTCCTAATTGTGTTGGTTGTGGCTGTGTGTAAGTCTAATTTAATATCTAGATATTTGGAAATGTTTTCCCATCAAAACATTCTATACAAAAATGAAATTTAAAATTGTTGTTGAAAATACTGTATTTTTATCATGTATAATGCACACCCACATTTTTGGCACAAGCTTTCAGGAAAAAAAAAACAACTTTTGCTTTAATTTTTTAATTCAATTTTTTATTTACTTATATTTAGATACTTGTTTTTTGTATTATAAAGGAAGTTTAGCATTTATTTTTAAACATGTTATGGTGCAAGAGGTTTTACGTAACAAATAATTACAAAACACAATAACAGATATGAGGCATTTCAGGTACTGTCCATGTATAATGTGCATCCTTATTTTTCCACTAAAAATTTGGGCAAAAAAGTGCACATTATACATGGCAAAATATGGTAGTGCATGGTCTTACCAGTCAGTGCTGTGTTAGAATATTAACAAGTAAAAGAACAAGACCAAGCTGATGGATACAGATGGTGCCATAGATCTCACCTCACATTCTTAACCAACCTTTGTACAATTAGTGCCATCGGATGCAAAGGGAAACCGACCCGGGGGTGGGTTGCGTGTGCTCATAAATAACAGCTAGAAGCTCCTCTGCCATGAAAGCTTGGTTAGCCTGCCTTCTCTAATGTTACCCAGGCTGTGTGTATTCCAGTTTATGAATTTCCATTTTCATGTTTATGTTTGTATATTTCTTTCATTGCCTGCTAACTGCTCCATTGTCTAAAGTGCTATTTTATTTATTTTTGAACTAAATTTGGTACTATATTTGGGATATGTTAAAAAAGCAAAATCCATTGATTTAGCAAGGGAGTTTTTCTACTGCTCTCATAGTCTTCAACTGCCATTTCATGTTATAGTCTCATGAAGTAAAACACTCTCATTAGTTAATTTGATAGTCAAAGTTATGACATGAGGCAGATTAAAGTTCCTTGTTCTCATTTGATATGTCAGAAGACAGATCTAATAATTAAACTGCCTTCTCAAGTTAGCATTACAACTGAGTTTCCAAACCAAAACAAGTGTTATTTGATTTCTAATGGGCTTCTTTCTACCACTTTACTAGGCAGAAAATGGACAGCATGACGTTAAGATTGTTGTCTCTCTTACTGTCTTAGACAATGAATAATGTGCTATTATCAGTTCAGTACTGACACTAAGGGTAAACATTCAAAACAAACCTAAATCTGTTTTCCTGATGAGTTTATAGTTTCTAATGTTAGCACAGATGTTTGTCTTCTTGTAATTATATAATTCTTAATAATGCATTTTAATATACTATCAGCATAAACTGTATGAGTCTCTGAGGGAGGAGGCCATCCAATTGCCACATGACCTCAGGGAACAAGTAGTGGTAGAAATTTAAGAATATTCCTTCCTATAACAGGACCATTAGAGAGAAAGGTATGGCTTTATCACTAAGCCCCTTCATGTCACCACAGTATTTAGGTCATCGCATTTTTGTTTTAATTCTACTCTGCAGTAAAAACTTTGCATTCTTTATCAGTGTTTTTCAGGATTCTAAAATACAATCAGTTCATATATCTCCTCAGCTTAAATTCTCTGGTATTTCCTCCCCAAGTAAAATATGCTCTTATTGTCATATTCAAACTTGCCAGTCAGGCCCAAAACCCCAAACTTCTTCCATCCACGAGCTCTGGTATTCATTTAGAAAACTGCATGAACTCTTTCTATGATTTCTAATCCTATCACCCCTCCCCCATCAATCCTTTTGCTCATTGTTTTCTATTGGTATATGATCTATTTCATGAGGAATTTCTCTGATCTTACTTCTATGAAGACTAACCTTCTACAAGTTTTCACAATGGTCACTTTCTCTGAAGACTTCATAATCACTCCAGGCTGCTAAAATTTCCTTCTAGTATTTTAATGAATCTTACCATGAAAAGGCTCTAGAACCCTGAGGGTAAGTTTATGTTTTATGTCTTTCCTCTCAAGGACTTTATATAGGGTTTGAAATTAGGAATCACAAATACGTATTGTTTCAGTGAATTAATTGAATGTTTCATTTCCTAAGGAGAGCAATGTAGAAACTTAAAGGGAAGGACTTGCTGTAAGGCATGGCTGGCATTCTGTTGCACTAAAGTTGGGACATGGACTATAGAGCTAGACTCCCTAAGTTTAAATTCTGCCCCTGCTGCTACCAACTGTTTAAAGTTAATTAATCTTTTCATGCCTTGGTTTCTTTTTTCTAAAGTGGATAATATTGGTGCTTATGTCATAGCATAATTGTAGAAAGAAAATTAATTAGTATATGCATTGAAAAAATTTAACACATATCTGGTATTATGATTTTTTAATGAATGAATGCATAAACAATAGAGAATATTGTTCTCTCTTTCTGCAATATATCTTAATCTTGGCTATTATTTGTTCGGGAAATTCCTAACTCTTTATCAAGGTTAAAATGAAATATGCTCTGGTATCTATTTTCTTTGCTATTCAATACTGTGTCTACTAACTACATTTGGCTCTTCACATCTTAATCAATTAAAATTAAATTTAATTAAAATTTAGTTCCTCAGACATGCTAGCCACATTTCAGGTATTTCATAGCCACACGAGACCAGCGACTCCATACAGTATAGGACCAGTTATAGAACATTTTTCATGTTTATAGAAAATTATATTAATGCTTTAAGGCAGACTGGAAAATTCTGTAAATTTATATAATTCTCTATATCCTGTATTATTTTTCATTGTATTTATACACATATAGATATGCATATATATATATACACACATTCATATATATGTATTTAAAGGCTGTATACATGCACACGTATGTATACATTTTTTTCATTGTACTTAAACACATATCTATGTAAGGGATATATATTTATCTCTATGTATATATCTATATCTATATATTTTATACTTGGTTTTGTTTTCCTCATGGTAAATTAAAGCATAATTAATTTTATCTAAAGTATCCTATTAATTTTGTGTGTCAATGCCCAGTAGAATTCTTGATGCATATAAAAAACACCTCAAAGTAACTGTGAAATAAATAAGTTAGTAAATACATAGTCAATATTTTCAACTAAAATAGCAATGTTTTCTTTGAATAATGTATACACAGGTCAGTGAGTAAAACAACAAATGCATAGCATGCAGTAATTGATACCATGACATGGCATTGGTGTATTGTCCTAATAATGTATTCTGGGGTACATATAAAAACTTTTAAACTTATAACATTTTGAAGGCATTGTAAATACTGTATTGCAACTTTTTGCTTTCCATACAGCTAAGTAGAACTCATCTCATAGAATCGCCTCTTACTATGTGGTTCATTCTTTGCAACTATAATTCCTTTTAAAGCTTGAACATATACATTCTATAATCATGCACCCTGAGAGAATATAAATAGTCTTATATTTGGGTGATGTTATCTCGCACTTGACCTTCACTGACAGTATCTAATCAGTCAGTGAAATGCTGGCTCCACAAGAGAAAGCCAGAACGGGATTATTTATGCAGACAGACCTAGCGTGGCAGGATAACATTACAGGGGGAAGTGTTAATGAACATGTGAAGTCGTCAACTTTCCTCCCTGTATAGAAATAAAGCCATCCTGCCTAAGCCACTTGTTTGATAGCCACTCACAGCCTAATTCCCTGAAGACCCAAACTATTTGAAGAATAGTATACCCCCCACCATTTAAAAAATGGTTTGACTTAATAGAAATAAGGGCAGTACTCCATTTCGTAAGTTACAAGTACAAATCGAACTACTGACCGTTGTTTAAGGAGGAATTATTTTTGAAAAAATAGAGAAGGTTGGAAAACATGATTTTTTTTGAGCATCACCTAGAATAGAACCAGGTTGAAAGGAATACTTCCGCTAAAACACCCCTTCAGTGTCTTGCCACATGTGTTCTGATGGCATGGCTACACTTGAGTTTCCAAATTCTAAATTTGTATAATGAAAAGTATTTTTAATGTTCTTGTGTTATATTTAGGTTAAAAAAAAACATTATTTGCAATGGTAGGTGTATCAAAACTAAATCCAAATATAATTAATAAACACAAAAATATATATGTATTTCATGCACTGAGATATGTACAACCAACACTCTAAATAAACAATACTAATATTAATTCCTTTCAAATTT
The DNA here is from genome assembly GCA_004026545.1 of Mormoops blainvillei. NCBI lineage: Eukaryota > Metazoa > Chordata > Mammalia > Chiroptera > Mormoopidae > Mormoops > Mormoops blainvillei. The sequence continues at coordinate 23,158 of PVJD01004668.1, forward strand.
CCTTTAACATCACTCTTACCTCTTTATTGAAAATATATCTATTAAAATCTCTCACTATGAATTTACAGATGAGAGAAAAGTTTTTAAAAATCTTACATTGCAATTCCTTTTCCTTCAAGGAATATTGAAGCTGTAAATCTGCTTAAGAGTAATCCAGATAGTAGGAAATTCATTTTATTTTAGAGCTTAAAGGAATAAGTGCAGCCCTTACCAACTCATTCTCAGGGGTCAAAATGAAATGGAGATTTTGAGTTTACCAAAGATAAAGGGACATCCTTCTTTTGAGAGTTGAAATTGTGTCAGTTTTAGCCAATTAACAAATCCACATGGTAGGTGATTCATAGTTAACTCTCTCCTTTTATCACAGGATGGTCTGAAATTAATCTTTCCTTAAGTCTATCAATGTATAAACCTCCTTCTTCCTAGACCAACAGATGGCAGGTAATTCAGGCCTCAAGATACAATACAGACAGTTCTTGGTATTGTCAATTGATGGTGGTTGGTGTCAATTCCACACCAACGAGAACCCCCAATTTGTGGTGTGGTGAAGAGGAAACTTTATTGAGCACAAACAGCTCAGCTGTGCTGTAGCACTGTTGTGAGAACAGCACCGCACTAAAACAGCTCAATAGTATTACAGCTCAATTATAAAGCAGTACACCGGCAAAACACATGGCTTTTAGGACGTCCTGGGGTGAAGGGGCTCCGGGGTTGGCCTTCTTTAGCTAGACAGCTTAGCACTGCTCTGCTTTGCCCTACTCTATTCTGGTCACTCTGCTCCCATGCTTACCTGCTCTGCTGTGACGAGAGAAACAGAGTCTTCAGTCTTCCAGAAATGGAAGTACACCTTCCAAGCCAGAGAAGAACGGACTTATATAGACAGAGCTTTCCACATGGGTCTCTGATTGACCTGTTCTTATGCAAATGAGAACTCCAAATGCTCGTTGTTTGATTGGTTGCAAAAGACACTATCTTGATTGGTCAGAATGGAGCCACACTTATTGGTTGATGAATGTTAATGAGGCTGATGGGGTATAGCTGTGAAGCTCTGATCAGATTAAAAAAAAGCCTCAGTCTTATTGGTTGAAATATAATTCCAGGAATGCCTTTATAAGGGTTGGTCCAGGTGGCAGGCACTCAGTGCGGGCAGGAAGTTTAGCGTGCGTGGCTGGCAGCTTAACGCAGAGCCCCTGCGGAGAAGCCCCTGTGTAGAAATGGCTGCTAGGCATCCTTTTTATATTTTAACACAGTTAAGCTACTGCGAGCCCTTTTTAATGGGCATCTTCTTTCCCAGGGACCACAATATCTACCAACTAGCATTTTTCCTGGTAGGGCTTTATTACCTGGTTCTAGTATCTACTTTTGTCAAGTAAAAAGTGTGTATCTGTAAACTACCAAACTGGGGCCTGATTTCAATTCAGGTTGACTCGATTCAATTTACCTCAATGCATTATTTTCTTATCAAAATTTTCTCTGACAATATAATCAATGCCAACGACTAAAAAGAAGGCAGTGGCTCATGCAGATTTGGGGAGGCTCCAAATATAAAACAAAACAAATAAATTCCTGATGATGAGATTTTGAGTTCCTGATAGATTAGAGAATAAAAGAAGCTGCAATATTTTAAGGCAGCAATGGAAACGAGCTTGTAAAAGTGCATACTAGTAAAATGGTATAAAAATCTTAATTATCATAATTCACCTATACTCTCTAGCCATTATTTTTGTTTTGAAATCATTTCTAATTAATAAAATATTAACCTAGAAATCTTACTGTTGCTTGGTTTCTGGTTACCTTAGAGATCTTTTTCTCTCTTGGAATTGCCATGGAGATTGAGGTAGTCGGCAACTGCACTGACGACAGTCCACGTGCAGTAGCATTTCATACATTGGATCCCAGGGAACAGAGGGCTAGATGAAGCTCTTCCCTTTCATTCCTTATCTCATATCCAAACATGGCAGAACCACACCAGTCTCCCTAAGGACACAGGAAGAAAGCTAGCTTTGGGCTAGTCTCTTTCCAAATTATTTGGGATGGTATATTGGTAGGGAAGCTAAACGTATTTGACTTTTGGACCTGTTAGTGCCCATTCTTCAAACACCACAAGCTTTAGACATTACGAAGGGGCAAAAAAAACAGACAAAACTGTTCATAAAAAGTATAATTAAATAAAACCTTTTCTTCTCTCTATTCTTCCACTCGCTCTTATAGACTGTGTATTACAATTTTTGAGGCTCTATTAGTATACTTGCATATTGACAATTTAACACAGTGTTGCCATTTCCTTGTAACAGAAGGTACTTGTTCTATTTTCATTAATCTAATTATAAAATTTACATATTGATAGAGCTTAGAAGACTCTATCTGGAACATTTCCTTTGCGTTTCTTGGAATATTGTTCAAAGACTCAAGGCCCTGCCTTTTTGGATGTGGGCTAGTTTTCCATTAGTTAGCATGCTGGGTGCCCTCTGGGAATGTTTCAAGTTCACTGTTTCCAGGAATTTGATACTTGATGTATCTCACTTCGTGAATAGCCTATCATGTATAATATAGTGCTCACATTTGGCTTGACTCATAAACTAATGTACAATTGATGCTGCTTTCACAAACGACTTAAAGAAAATGATATCCCCTGTGTTCAGAAAGCCCATTTAATAAAATATGTTTTTAGGTAGCATTATTTAGACCTGCGAAAATTGCAAGAACCATAAACGAATGCTAAGGAAAAGTAAATAATATACTTTTTATTAAAAGTTTCACATTACTTCAATCCTAAAAGTGCTAACTAAACAAAGTATAGGAAGAAATGTACATTTGTGTTAGTATTTATTTTGTATGAGCCTAAGTATAGTCAGAAAAGGAGTTTACAAGATGTTTCCTTTGAAATAAAAGAACAGATAATAAGATATATTATTGTTTGTTAGTGGTCCTGAGCTGTGAAAGTTTGATAATCTTCTACGTGAAGTATTTCCTTTATGAATTACTATGTAACAAACAAAAAAATTACCAAACCCATATGTAAATGTTCAAAAGCACTGGACAAATAATCAACAGAAATAATAAAATATTTTTTCAAAAGCAATAATAAGAAATTCCTTCTTAGTTTATAACCAGTAATTCTACAAGTCTATATAATAAGTCAGCCGCTAACATGGGATGAAACTGTCAATACCCATAGTCTAGAAGGGAGTTTACCACTTCCTCTTTTTATCAAACTCATCAAGTTTATATATTTTAATGGGTCTTCAACACAGAAGCTAAGCCTTTCTCCAGGTAAATCAAAAGGAGCCCACAAAAGAGATAGTATATTTGGATCTGTTTTCTTCCATAAGGACCATCCATGGTAAGGGTGAGGTTTGGATCATCTTGGAGAAAAGATATTTTTCTATAATATCTATGTCTAAAAGATATTCTGACTCTTGCTCTCTCTCTCATTCTTTGTTCTTTTGGTTTTTATTTGTTTGTTGCCTATTCTCTTATCATTACTAAAATAATCTGGGAAGAGCTCCTTCACATTTAGGAAGATATATTTGTTTTTTCCCTCTTTGTCAATTTTCTTGAAAAACTATTGCTATCAACAGTGTGCATAACTAAAGAAGACCTAGGATCCTCCCTATTTGCCATTCTGAATGTTTTTGCTAGCTGACTTGGCCTACAGCTCAAAAGCACCAGCTACTTTAGGAGTTGAGTTAAAAGCTCAGCTAGTAATTGAACTTGTATTGATACCGTATATTTCATCAAGAATATCATAGTTATTAGTGGAAGCTAGAAATCTTGATCAGATTATTTCTACAACTTGCTTATTGAAATCTCTTCTTTCAATACCTTTGCAACTCCATAAATCAAAATGTTCCACTGAGATTTCAGCCTCATTAAATTTACAGAAAGATTTTATATTTACATAACAATTAACAACTCAAATTTAAACCATAGCTATTCCCCAGCAACTTCTTTGTTCATTTTTCAGTTTTGCTCTTAGTGTTCTCTTTTGTTTAGAGTTTTTTCCTTTCTTTTCTCCCATCCTCCATCTTAACCTTGCTGAAGAGACAACAACATTAAAAAACTCAGGGGTCATCAGAGACTGGTGGTGGGTACAGCCAATCCATACACTATACTGGGAAATGGACTGCTGCTTTCCACTCACCAGAGAGCCACAGCAACACCCTCAGGGTATCCAGCAGACCCAAAATCTGGGCTCTGGGAACTTACTAGGGGTGCTGCTCTGCTGACTACAGGGAAATAACCCTGGACAGTCTCAGGCTATTGGCTTGGGAGAGGGGGAACAGACCCATTGTCTTCCTGAAAGTCAGAAAGGCACCTGCCATGGGAGATCCAGGAATCACAGTCCCCAGTTTCTTCCAGAAGACATCTCCAAAATAGTCAGGTCTGAGACTAGCCTAAGACTGACAGCAGGCCAGCAGGCAGAAGCAGGCAGATGTGGCTCCTGTGTCAACCTGGGACATTTCCTGACACACCCCTGGTCTCAGTGCTTATAAAAGCCAGTTTTGAATAGCAGCTTAGCCCACCCTGGGAGCAACCAAGCCTAGAGGAATAATCCACAAACTATGGATTGCTTGTAGCTTTGAAAATGTGGCTGAGGGCCAGACATAGAGAGCACCTGACATTGGCTTACCCCGGGCTCAGACATCAGAGTGGTATTCGAAGAAAGAAATCAGAAGGCAAGACATAAACTCAGCTGAGACAAATCCCCTTGGTTTTTTTTTCATTATTTTTGCTATTTTTTTCTTTTTCACTGTATTTTAAATTTTTTACCTATTTTTTATATTTTTGGTGCTCTAATTTTTCTTTCACATTTCCTATTCTACTCTTATCTTTGATTACTCCATTGTTCCCTTCTTTTCTCTTTTTATTATTTTACTTACTTTTTCTGTGTTCCTTTTCCTGGTTTTCCTCTTTCAATTCATTACACATATTAGTTCTCTTTCCCGTTCTCCTCTCTTAATCACTTTTCTTTCCTTAGGTCTTTTTGTATTATTTCTCCTCTTCTCCTTTCTCTTCTACTCCATTTCTTCTTCTGCTTTTATTATTCTTTGCTCTCTTGTCATTGATATTGTTGTGGTGGTCAGGGCGTCAATTGTTTTGGTGTTGTTTTTGTGTTGTTTTGCTTTGTTTGACCAGCACCTATACAACAACATACAACACATGATGAAGGTTGAGTCTCTTAGTTGGTCAGCTGGAAGGGAGTTCCCATCAACACATGGGCCAATAACAAACAGGACCCAAATATGGCATATGGCCCATATAACCCACACAAAGGATGCATATAAGGACCCCTTGATCTCTTGATTTGGTTGTATCCTTAGAGCATCCAAATCAAGAGATCAAGGAGCCTGCACCCCTGCTCTCACAGGACTTCTAAAACATAAGGCTGCTATATAAGATAGACGGTTAAAGAAAATAAATCTAATAAAGAGAAACAAACACAAAAAGATGACTAAAATGGGGAGACAAAGAAAAATACCCCAAATTATACAAAAGGAGGAGTCTCCAGAAAATGAGCTAAATGAAATCAAGGCAAGCCATTTATCAGATATATAGTTCAAAGTAACAGTTATAAGGATGCTCAAGGAACTTCATGAGAACAACAAGGAACTTAGTGGGAACTACATCAGCATGAAAAAAGACATAGAAACCTTGAATAAGAACCAGTTGGAAATAAAGACTGAATATCTGAAATGAAGAACACAGTAAAAGGTGTTAAAAACAGGCTAGATGAAGCAGAGGATTGAATCAGTGAGTTGGAAGACAAGGTAGGGAAAAGCACTCAGCAGAGCAAAAGTAGAAAAAAAGACCAAAAAAGAATGAGGGTAGGTTAAGGAAGCTTTCAGACAACATGAAACATAATAATATTCACATAATAGAGATATGGGAAGGAGAAAAAAAGAAGCAAAGTTTAGAAAACCTGTTTGAAAAAATGACAGAAAAGTTCCCTAACTTGGGGATATGAAAAGTCACAAGGTCCAGGAAATGCAGAGGGTCCCAATCAAGATGAAAACAAAAAGCCCTGCTGCAAGACACAATACAATCAAATAGCAAAATTTAAAGACAAGAAGAGAATCTTAAAGGCAGAACAGGAAAAACAGCTACAACCATAAAAGGGAGCTCTGATAAGGCTGTTTCTGATAAAGCAGAAACATTACAAGCCAGAAGAATTGGCATGAAATATTCCAAATAATGAAAAGTGAGGACCTGCAACCAAGACTAGTCTATCCAGCAAAGCTCTTATTTAAAACAGAAGGCAAATTAAAGAGCTTCCCAGGCAAAAGAAGGCAAAAGAGTACATCTCCACCACCATTGCAAAAGATGCTAAAAGGAGAGCTTTAAGAAGAAGAAATAGAGAAAGAGAGAGAGGAACACAGATACAAAGGGAAAAAATGGCAGTGAATAAGTACCTATCAATAATAACCTTAAATGTAAATGGATTAAATGCTCCAATCAAAAGGCATAGAATAACTGAATGGATAAGAAAACAAGACCTGCACATATGCTATTTACAAAAGACCCACCACAGAATAAAAAATATACACAGGCTGAAAGTGAAGGGATGGAAAAAAATATTCTAAGCAAATTTACATAAAAAAAAGCTAAGGTGGTGATACTTATCAAACAAATTAGACTTCAGAACAAGGACATAACAAGAGACCAAGAAGGTCATTAGCTAATACTTAATGGGGTAGTCCAACAAGGTGATAAAACTCTTGTAAACATATATACACCCAATATAGGTACATCTAAATATATAAAACAATCCTGGAGGACTTTAAGAAAGAGACAGACAGCAATACAGTCATCCTAGGGGATTTTAACACCCCATTGTCAACAATGGATAGATCTTCCCAACAAAATAATCAAAAAAAAAATTGTAGCATTGATCAACACATTAAATCAATTGGACTTAGTTGATATTTTCAGATATTTCTCCCCAAAGACGCAAAATGTACATTCTTCTCAAATGTACATGGGTCATTCTCAAAGGTAGACTACATAGAGGAACACAAAACAAGCCTCAACAAATACAAGAAAATTGGAATCATATCAAACATCATCTTGGATCATACTGGCTTGAAACTAGAAATCAACCTCAAGAAAAAAAACCCTCAAAAACATTCAAATACATGGAGATTTAATAACATATTATTAAGTAATGAATGGGTTAACAATGAGATCAAGGAAGAAATCAAAAGTGTCTGGAACCAGATGAAAATAAACAAACAACAACCCAAAACCTAAGGGACACAGCAAAGGCACTCATGAGAGGGAAGTTCATAGCAATACCTAAAGAAGAAAGAAACATTTCAAATAAATAACCTAATCCTTTATCAAAAAGAACTAAGGGAATAACAACAAACAAAGCCCAAAGAAAGCAGAAGGAAGGAAATAATCAAGATCAGAGCAGAATTAAATGACTTAGAGACTGAAAAAAAAAAAATCAAAAGATCTATGAATCCAGGAGCTGGTTCATTGAAAAGATAAACAAAATTGGCAAACTATTAACCAGACACATCAATAAAAAAGGGAGAGGACCCAAATAAATAAAAAATCAGAAATAAAAGAGGAGAAGTAACAACTGATACCACAGAAATACAAAAAATTTTAAGAAATTACTATGAACAACTACATGCCAAGAAATTAGACAACCTGGGAAAAATGGATAAATTTCTAGAAACATACGATCTTCCAAAACTGAATCAGGAAGAAGCGCAACACCTGAGTAGACCAATACCAACTAGAAAAATTGAAGCAGGAGTCAAAAAAAAAAAACAACACTGGTGCACAAAAGACTTGGACCAGATGGCTTCACAGGAAAATTTTGTCAAACATTCAAAGAAAAACTAAAACCCATCCTTTTCAAATTATTCCAAAAAATATAAGAAGAGGGAAGGCTCCCAAACTCTTTTCATGGGGCCAGTATTATCCAAATCCCCAAACCAGGTAAAAACACAACAAAGAAAGAAAATTATAGGCCAATAACCGTGATGAACATAGATGCCAAAATCTTCAACCAAATACCACTATCCAGGTCGAGCAATATGTTAAAAAGATCATACATTATGATCAAGTGGGATTTGAAACAGAAGTACAAGAATGGTTTAATATTCACAAATCAATAAATGTGACATATCTCATAAACAAAGTAAAAAACAAAATCACATGATTGCATCAATAGATTCAGAAAAATCATTTTATAAAATTCAGTATATATTTATGATAAAAACACTTATCAAAGTGGCAATAGACAGAGCATACCTCAACATAATAAAGTCTATATACAAAAAACCTACTGGAACATCATACACAATGGACAAAAACTAAAAGTGTTTTTCTTAATATCAGGAACAAGACAAGGATATCCTCTTTCACCACTCCTATTCAACATATTACTGGAGGTCTTAGCTACCATGATCACATGAGAAGAAATAAAAAAGGTATAAATTGGGAAAGAGGAAGTAAAACTGTCATTATTTGTAGAAGACATGATAGTGTACATGGAAAACCTTATAGGCTCCACCAAAAAACTACTTGACTTAATAAGTTTATTAGCCAAAGTAGTGTAATTCAAAGTCAATATTTAGAAATTGATGGCATATTTGTATACCAACAATGAACTATCAGAAAGAGAAACTAGAAAAATTCCCACTTACTATAGCAACAACAACAAAAAAAAGTACCTAGAAATAAATTTAACCAAGGAGGTAAAAGACCTGTACTTGGAAATCTACAGAATACACAGGAAAGAAATTAAGGAACATACAAATAAATGGAAGCATGTACCATGTTCATAGAGTAGAAGAATTAATATTGTTAAAACATTTATACTGCCCAAAGCAATCAATGCATTCATTTCAATTTCTATTAAAATACTAAGACATTATTCCACATATCTAGAACAAATACTTCAAAAATTTTATATGGAAACAAAAAAGACCCTGAATAGAATCAGGGTCTTGAGAAAGAAGAATGAAGTTGGGGAGATCACAATACCTAATATTAAATTATACTACAAGGTCACTGTAATCAAAACAGTCTGGTATTGGCATAAGAACTGACACATAGGTCAGTGGAACAAAACAGAAAGCCCAGAAATAGACCTTTGTCTCTATGGTCAGTTAACATTTGACAAAGGAAGCATAAGCATACAAGTGAAAATAGCCTCTTCAGTAAATGATGTTGGGAGGGCTTAACTGGTACATACAAAATAATGAAACTAGACTACCAACTTACATCTACACCAAAATAAAATAAAATTGGATAAAAGACTTAAGTGTAAGTTGTGATACCAAAAAGTGCTAGCAGAAAACATAAGCAGTAAAATTTCAGATATCCCACATTGCAATATTTTTGGCAATATAATTCCTAGGGCAAGGGAAATAAAGGAAAAATAAGCAAATGGGACTATATTAAATTAAAAATTTTCTGCAGAGCTAATGAAACTATCATCAAAATGAAAAGGGCACCAACTGTATGAGAGAACATATTTGACAATTACTAGACAAGGGCTTAACCTCTGAAATATATAAAGAACTCATACAACTCATTACCAGGAAGGCAGATAATCCAATTAAAAAATGAGGAAAGACTTGAATAGACACTTCTCCAAGGAGGACATACAGAGGGCTCACACATACACACATGAAAGATCTTCAATAGCATGAACCTGCAGAGAGATGTAAATTAAAACTACAATGAGATATTACTGCACACCTGTCAGATTAGCTATCAATAAATCAGCAAACAAGTGATGGTGAAGAGGCAAGGATGAGGAGGAAAGGGAACCCTAGTACACTGTTGGTGGGAATGCAGACTGATATAGCTGCTGTGGAAAACAGGAAATTCCTCAAAAAATTAAAAATGGAACTGCCTTTTGACCCAGCAATTCCATAGCTGGGAATATACCTGAAGAATCCCAAAACACCAATTCAAAAGAACTTATGGACCCCTATGCTCATAGCAGTGCTATTTACAATAGCCAAGTGCTGGAAGCAGCCTAAATGCCCATCCACAGAAAAATGGATTAAAAAACCATGGTGCATTTACACAATGGAATACTATGCAGCAAAGAGAAAGAAGAAGGAATTCCTTCTCTTTGTGACAGCGTGGATAAAACTGGAGACTATTATGCTAAGTGAAATAAGCCAGTTGGTGAAAGACAAATACCATATGATCTCACTTATAAGAGGACTCTAATGAACAAAATAAGCTAACAAGCAAAACAGAACAAGAGACATGGAAACATGTAACAGACTGACAGCTGCCAGAGGAATGGGGAAAGGGGAGAACTGTGGAAAGAAGGGGAAGGGATTAGCTAAAGAACATGTATGACTGATCCGTGGATGTGGATAATGGTGTGGGGGTAGACTGTGGGAGCTAGGTGTGTGCTGGGCAGAGGGGGTCAAAGGGGGTATATTGTGACAAATGTAATAGAATAAACAAGAATAAAAATAGCAGCAATAATGAAAATAAAAATAAATCATAACTTTTCCACAATGGAGAATATTTTAAAAATCATTTTTATAGTTAATTTACTTTCTTGATATTTTATTTATTCCACTCCCTTCTGTTACCTATTCTAATATATCATTCTCATAGTTCAGAAACCAAAGATACGAGAATTAATTTATGTTTTAGCCAAAGATAAAATAATATTTCACCATGTAAATGGATATATTAGCTCAACCGCAATATAAATGTAATGCTTATTCAGGAAGCCATAACTAAAATGACAAAGAGTAAAAGCTTTACCTCACTCATTTTGACTAGAGATATATAAACGTGGACTAAAAACACATTTGTAAAATTTCAAAATTTTTACTAGTTCATGTCTTTTGGTATGCCTTTTCAATATTATTTTTAAACTATTTTTCAAACCATGCTGTGGTGGATGATTTTCTTGTTGAATACATCTCATTTTGGAGGTGCTATTTTTTCTTATTTCAAGCATTCCACTATCTTTTAGATGAAACCATTCACAAAGGTTTATGTGTAAATTAATCAGGAAATGAGAAAGCAAATTTCCCACCTGATATTCAGGGGTTTAATATTCAAAAGAAGAAAATGACTGAAAAAATATATATATTTTTGGTATTGCATATACTTTCATAAAACTCAAAGCTCTCTGCACTAACCTACAATACCTTTAATATTTGAACCTAACTTTGAACAAAAGTTGAGATATGTATGTATATAGATATGTTTAAAATAGTATACTAATTTAATAATTATATAAAAAGAATAAATTATATGATTTTTACACAAAATATGATACTTCAAAAGTAATGGTGGCACACAACCATATCTATAGCTATATTCCACTGATGAATTTCAGGGCAAAGAATTTTTGCCATTACTGTAACACTCCTATATACATCATTTATCACTTATACAAATCAGTTAAAGTACTCAAGTAGCTGAGAAAATGAAGAATAATCCAAGCTTCTTTAAAAAAAATCCCTTTTCTTATCTTTATTTAATGAAGCCTTTTAGAAGAATTTATTGAATCTCAGTATATGCAAACCGTTCTTTTTAAACAGGAACCATGTAATGGACTAAGAAAAGTATTCTCCGAATGGGTATATGAATCAAATTATTTCATGAAGATGAAAGAATCTGGGTTCTAAAATAAGAATGCTGGCTTTGCAAAAAGAAAAATAATATGTTTAGAAAGATGATAGTTACAAAAGTATGTTCCACGGGTATTTATTAGAACTGTTTATTGTTTAAACTTGACATCTTTTTGAGTGTTATGTTCTCCATTTTAGTAGAAGTCCTCTTGCCATTTACTGACCTAAAGCTGGCTGGCTTCTCTCTGGCAACTTAGATGTTACATATTGAGAGCTGGAGAAGTATATTAGGTTAGATATTTTACATCCTACTTTGTAGGGTTCTGAAAGTCACCCTCTACCCACCCCTGCAAAAAATAAATAAATAAATAAAACAGCAACTAAAAACACCAACACCACAACAACAACAATAAATACCACAAACATTTCAACAGGCTAGTCTCTGACTATATACTCAGGTAGTTACTTTTAACATAATAATGACTAATTTATTTTAAAAGTATGCACTAAATCAAGTCATAATATATTAAAAATAGTATATAGTAAATTCCTCTCCACCTCAAAATATCTTGTTAAGATTTCCCATATATAGGCTATACTATTTTACCAGAAAATGAGATAGGAAAAAGTAAAACTTAAAACTTATGATGATTTCATTTTAGAGACAATATGTATGACTCAGGAGAAAGTTGAAAATATTTTGGTTGACAATATACACTGTTGAGTAAAAGAAGAAAACATCTACATATGTGAGAACTGACAACAATGTTCCTTTCTGTCCCTATGTTTAACAATTCTGGGGCCAGGAATATTTTTCTGTTACTCTGTTAAATAATGCAGAAAAAAAGACAAAAATAACTAAGATGCTTGAACCAAGGGAATACTTGCTAATGGAAGATAAAACTGTGAACCAAGTAAACAGGCTATTTCAAGAATAACAGCTTGTTCATCAAGCCTTTTCTTTCTTTTTTTTAAGTTTTAAATATTCATTTTTTCATATATTTTTCCTTTTTATTGAATTTACTGGGGTGACACTGGTTAGCTAAATTACAGTTTTTAGGTGCACATTTCTAGAACACATCATCTGCACACTGTATTATATGTTCACAACCCCAAATTAGGTCTCCTCCCATCACCATTTATCCCCACCACACCCTTCTCATTTACCTCCACCACACCCCACCAGTACTCACCACACTGCTGTCCCTGTCAATGCATCAAGCGTTTTAAGACACTGACTTCACCATTTCCACCAACTCAAAGTTAGTATATTATCACAAAAAACTCATCACAGAGAGTTCCCCACCATGCAACACCTGGCTTAAATTCATCCATCCCAGGGTCTAAAAATACTATAACTTTCCTCACTTGCCCCTTCTGAGGTCAATTAAAATTCTGCAGAATCCTAATAAACTTATACATGCTTGAGCAAATGTGCAATTTTGGTAATCACTTGGTGAATTGATGCTTGACAATCCTGATCCTCAAGCCTCTACCAACATCCTTTTAATACAATCATGCTGTTATAGTTCAGGACATTTGATTTAGACAATCTCATCTGTTCCCGAGCCTCTTGCTCAAGGAGGTCTGTCAAAACATAAGAGTGATGTAGGCTCTACATTGGATTTGGGATTTAATTTATCTTCATTAAGCTCCCATATTATAAATTTACTTTGTTTTCTAGGAATAAGCAACAATGTAAATAGTTATTTGAATAGCTTATCAGATTTGGAAACTCTTATCCTTCCTGCAAAACTGCCTTGTTATTAAAGCACTGCTAATTATCTCTCTTTCTGTACATTTTACTTTTCATTGTAAATATAAAAAATAAACTTCATGACAAAGAGAGTGAACATAGGTCTGATAAACCTATGAGAGGCACTGAGGGTTATTAATGTCAGAGTTTCTCATCAAGCTGACGTCTTTACAAGGACAAAGTTATTCTTGGGTCAGCTATCAAAACTATGTAAGAAATTTTCTGTCATCTCATTGTCTCTATGACAGTCTTTTTCAGACAGAGATCTCTCCAAAGTTTCCTTGTTGAAGGAAAGTGAAGAGTTTATGGGTCTGCAGTTGGAGACGGCTAACTGTTAGCTTAGAGGTCTAAGTGGCCAGCAACATATTTAAGACTTTTGCTTTGCATTCTTACATTCATCTTGATCTAGATGTGTGCCAAAAATTGGACCAGACTCCTGTGACTTAAATACTTTTGAATTAAAATTGTAAATTCATTTGCTTATCTTCTTTTATGTCATAATAAAAGAATAATAATTATAATCTTAGACTAGTTATTTTTGGAATTTTTGCATGCACAAAACTGCTCAGTTATGCAGCTTAATACAATGAAAAGGGAGGTAAATTTCAAAAGTTTTAAATTTCCTATAGTCTGTATTTCCTATTAGGATAAATATGCTTCCAAAATAAGTACAGACTCAGAATTTCTTCTTTAACACAGCTTATACCCAGGAAAATAAATTTTGAGACAGTAAAACTATTTCAAATTTAGATCCTCCCAAGCCGCAACCTGAGTCTCATTGCCTTTGATCCATGATACCTCTTCTCCTGTGTATCTCCTCCATTATCTTCTGCTCTTAGCCCTCTTCTATTATTATTTTTTTAAATATCAGGGTTTTCTACTACCTCTTAGTAAATAATGCTGTTTAGAATAATAGTCTATTTGAGGTTAAATTTTAGACATAGTTTTGATGTGAACTGAGAGACATTGTTAAAAATGTTCTAGTGCCCCTCAATTAGAATTTATAGAGGAATTTATTTAGCAGCACATAATCTAAGGGTTGCAATCAATATTATTTGTCTCGCATGTTAGAAGAACCATCAACAGAGGTAATCTGACAGGGAAAACTGACCTAGAAGACTTAAGCAGCCATGGACTTTTAGAAACCAGAGGAGTTACAAAAAAAAACCAAAAAAAAAAAAACCCTGAAGATTTTAGAAAAGGAGTTTGGGAGCCTATTTCCAAAATATTTCTTGTGCAAATTGATTAGACTACATGAAAACAAAGAAAGTATGAATTGATTAAAATATTTCTTGGACAGGGTCCTTAACATCTAAGACAGCATTCAAGAGTAGCAGTTAGGACCGCAGCCTGCCCTGCATGTCTTTTGAACAACTTAAGCTAGAAATAAATAAATTAATATGGAAACCAAAAAACAAAAACAAAAACAGAAAATGATGAGACATATTGTTACTGAACAAAAGTGAGGACTGGCAGTGGAACACAGGCATAAGACAAAGATTGGTGGGGAAGGAAAAAGGTCTTTATTAAAATGTTGCACAATGTGGAGATACAGGGACCTCCCAGCTCCAGGTCCCTGTCTTCCACAAAACACAAAAAAAGCCCATTTGTTCATCAAAACCAAGCCTAGACATACCACTCCACCACTATGTGTCCTTCTGGAGCCCAATGCTGTTAGGTGGATGGCTCTCTACCTACAGGTTTCCTCCCTGGAGTCTGCAGCATGTCGGACCAGCGTGGCCATCATCATGCCATAGCTGCTTCTTAGGCCTGGGTCCCGGGACCACCGTCAGCAGCTGCAGCCAGTTGGGTTGGGGTTCCATTCATAGATCCTGGTGCCTATCCCCTGGCCCCATAGGTGGATCCCAGAGCGAGAGGAGGGCAAGTCTCTGCTTCCCCTTTATTTAAATCGACCCACCCAAACTTTAGGTG
Organism: Mormoops blainvillei; assembly: GCA_004026545.1. Taxonomy (NCBI): domain Eukaryota; kingdom Metazoa; phylum Chordata; class Mammalia; order Chiroptera; family Mormoopidae; genus Mormoops; species Mormoops blainvillei. The sequence continues at coordinate 38,425 of PVJD01004668.1, forward strand.
CTACAGAAGTGTCCAGGTCGCCAACCAGTCCCACTTTTTTTCCCAGGCTAGACTGGCAGGTCAGTCAGCACCTCCCCCTGCTGCGATACTCTGGAAGGAAGTGAGGAGGTCTTTTTACTCCATCAGTCACCCTCGCCAGCCTGTGCAGACTCCATGTAAGACCCCCCTCTTACTCAGCCTCAGCCCAGAGGTAGGGCAATCTGAACAGTACCAGCAAGATGGCTTCACTGCAACTGCCTCCAGCATTTTTGCAACGCCTCCCCTGCCCTGCAGTCTGCGCAGGTCTGGTACAGATCTATGTGTATAACAACTCTATTGCAGATCACCTAGTTGATTATTTCTAATGCAAAAGAGTATTTAAAACAAAAGGCAATAAAGACTCAGAATAAACAGTTGGCCCTGAAGCTAAAATAACTAGATACTCTCTCCCTAGTTATTAAATCCAGAAAGGAATATTCTTCATAAAGGGATATGTAAAATGATATGTAGTGCATTAGTTTCCTAGTACTACTGTAACAAATTACCACAAACTGGATGGCTTAAAACAATGCAAAAGTATTCTCTCATAGTTCTATCGATAAGAATTTCAAATCTAGGTATCAGCGGGTTTAGTTCCTTATGGGGACTCTGAGGGAGAATTTGTTCTAAGCCTCTCTCATAGGTTCTGGGATTTGCTGGCAATTGTTGATGTTCCTTGACCTGTGGCAACATTAATTTCTATTTCTCCCTTTGTCTTCATGTGTTTTTTTCCTCTTTGTGTCTCTGTATCCCCCTCTCCCTTTACTTTCTAAAATATTTGCTAAATCCCATTTCTAAATGAGGTTATATTCTAGGCTCTGGGAAGACATGAATTTTTGGTCAGCATTGTTCAAAACACTGCAAGTTTAAATTTGTCCAGCATTAATTAAAAAACTGAAGGTGGGGAGAATAGGTCAGTGTTTTAATAAAAGCCTTCTCAGGAACAGTATAATGCCCTATTTTTATTTTACCCTTTAACTCACAAGAAGAAAATGCCTCTAAACATTTTTTAAAAACTTACAAATCTCGGATATAATCCTTATATATCAGCCTATGTACCTCTCTTTGCTGCACAGTCTCTATTGCAGAATTAACAAAACTTCATGATAATTACCTCTAATAATCTCAACATTCTCCAGATATTAGTATCTAACTGTCCCACTCAAATCTTTTAAGAAACACACCTTCTTGCTTGATGACGCTCACTCAATAGCTTAAAATGGGATTTACAGTGTCAGTGGAATTGCCCAATTAAATGCTTTTCTGATGTTCTTTTCCTGAACATTCCTAAAATCTGCACAATCAAGTGAAAACTAATTTGTATGGTGACTTACTCATACTGTTTGCTTTAAAACTAAGACCAGCGTTAGTCCAACACGATGTGCCAGCCTCTATAATGTCAAATTCCATTGACATATGTAGTTATTGGACCTGAACCTTTCAAGAATTATATTGAGTAAATAAAATATTTATCTAAGCTTGCAGAGAATCTTTTAAAACTGGAAGCTAAAACCTAATAGAGACGAGACTAATCTTGTCACCTTTGTACTAGTCATTTTAATTCTCATACTTTCATTTAAGAAATCCAATGAGAAGGGTTATAGATATTTTATGATTTCAGAACCATAAATAAAATCAGTATGCTCTTCTTTCCTGGGGAACCAAACCTGAGGAGTATTTATCCTCAGTATAATCTGAACCTACATAGTTCACAGTAGAAATCTGTGTTCTGCCATCTGTGCGTCCTTCCAGTAGTTATCCCTTTAAATTACAACCATGTATTTGGACAGTTATTCCTATGGGATTCACTAAGACAGCCACCTGTTTTTTTATGTCTTTAACCAGGATCTTAAGAGTATAAATTTTCTTTTGATTCTACTCTTGTTCAATATGTGGATGAAATATTGCAATGTTCTAAAAATGAGATGAGCTCTAATGGTATTAATTAAATATAACTACTTGCTGCTCTTCTAAAGAAATGTGATACATACAGTCTTTTGGTTAACCGCACTTTGACTCAACATTCTCCTAATCAATTCTTATTCTTTTTTCTTTTCTGTTTTTTGTTTTTTTAACACTAATTTTTTTAAAGACATTTTTTAGAGTAGTTTTAGATTCACAGCAGAATTTAAGGGAAAGTTCAGAGATTTTTCCCTAAAATGTATGCTACCCACACATAGTCTCCCCCATTATCAACATTCGCTGCCAGAGTGGTGCATTTGTTACAATTTATGAATGTACATTGACACATTATCATCACCCAAAGTACATAGTTTACACCCTCGGTGTTGTACCTTCTATGGATTTGGACAAATGTATAATACATATGTCTATCATTACAGTATCCACGAAGTATTTTCACTGCTGTAATTTTTTAACACAACAGATTTTGCTGTCAGCAATGAAACCTCAAAAAGAGATATAATCAGTCATTTATAACAACTATCAGGGAAATTGCAAATTAATAGCAAAGAATTTTTAAAGCTCTTTTAGTGATATGATAGCTTCTATCCAAGATAGATCAAGAAGATGACAACATGAAGTAAACAGCTTCCCACAATATCCCTGGAACAAGATCCAGGTAAATAGGCCAAGTAATGCATGTTTGATTTAAGTGCTTTAGGTCTCTATCATAGTAGCTATTTTCTTTACTCTTTGATGACTTAAGATTCTGAATCATAGTACTTTTTATTCACAACAATGTTATCAGTAAAGTGCCTATTTTTAATATTGTTATTTGTAGTTTTTATGTATTTCTTATCATGTATTTAATACCTACTTACAATTTAATTTAGCTAAAAATAAAAATAAATTTTTGAATTAGTGTTTATTTCCTATTGTGTTCCACACCATTTCTTTTGATAGTAAATTCTATTTTAAGTAAGTTGATTTGGGGGTAATGAGATCATTCAGATAGTGATGTTTAGATAAACATTAATATAGGCCAGGGATCCAGAAGACCAGCTCAAACTCCATTACAATATACCTAAAAACAGTACTTTTTTTTAAAACACAGGAATAACATTTGAGAGTCTGTCATGAATGTCAACTGTTGTATTATTGTATCAAAATATTTGCAGAAATAAAATTAGAAAAGAGCAAGAATGAATGATATACATTAAGAAGTCATCAGATTTTTTGGGATTTTTTAAGAAAGATACATTGCTTAGATACCAGGAAGCTATAGGTGACCCTTGAACAAGAATTTGAACTGCATGGGTCTGTTTATACATAATTTTTTTTCAATAAACATTATAAATGCATTATTCTCCTTTTTATGATTTTTAATAACATGTTTTCTCTAGCTTACTTCATTGTAAGAATATATATGTTATTAGTAATGCTTCTGTTCAACAATAGGCTGTGAATATTTAATTTCTAGAAGAGGTAAAGTTAGTATGTGGATTTTCAATTGTGTGGGGGTTTGGCACCCCTAACTCCTGTGAAGTTCAAGAACAAATTGTATTTTACTTAATTAAGTCTACCTAATAAGTTTTATAGCACAAATTTTATCTCCTGGTGCCAAACTAATCTTGAAAGAAGTGCCAAAATATTTTCACACTATTTAGCAAAGTATATGGATACTTTGGTTAAAATATTTGTATTACATATAAAATATTAATATTATTTCATATATATTATTTCATATTATATATGTTATTTTATACTATATATATTAAGTACATACATATATTTACATGATTATGTGATTCTAAAAACTGATATTTAGTTCATGGCCTACAGCTACTTCCCGTAAATTGGATATGGGCTTGTTACCTTGAAAAATTAATACCTGTATTCAAAAGTTGTGATATTATTCAAATGGGCCATTTTATGGCTCATCAATTTCTCATCTCAGAATATAATGTAATTTAATTTAAAAGGAGAAAAAATAAGCCCGATTTGATTAAAAAAATAAAAAAAAAACTTCAGCCCTAAAATCGAATTTTGGATTACTGTTACGTGTTTCCGGACTTATTATAATTGGTCTGAAAAGTGGGATAATCTTACATGCTATGGTGTGGAGAAAATTATGAATCCTAGAAAGTGAAAATAAGGCCATACTACTTGCAAGAGAAGTTTAAGAAGCGCAGATTGTGGTTCAAAATAGATTCAAATTCGATATAATGCCGTCTTGTTGATGTACTGATATGTATTGTGTTAGGGGAAGATTGTCACATATATGCCTAAAGATCTCTCTTAACCTTGCCAATTCCGAAAATGATTTAGAAACTTATATTCAACCAATTTCTTGAAAGACACAATTGGACAAAACTCACAGAATAAATAAGAAATAGACAATCTGAGTAGGCTAACAATTATTAAAAAAATTGAATCAATTATTAATAACCTTGCAAAACAGAAGGTAAAGGTCCAGATTGTTTCCCTGGTAAATTCTACCCAACATTTAAGCAAAAAATTATACAAATTATGTATAACATTTTTTTTTAGTATAGAGGCAAAAGAAATACTTCCTACATCATTCTACAAGGTCAGGATAGCCCTAACATTGGGACCAGACAAAGATAGTACTAGAACAGTAAACTACAGACTAATATTTTTCATGCATAGATATGCAAAAATTCTCAACAAAATATTATCAAATTGATTTCAACTATATATAAAAACTGTACAGCATAACTAAGAATTATTATAGGTATGCTAGGCTGGCTTAATATTTTTAAATCAATTAATGTATCACATCAATAAGTTAAAAAGAAAAATTACATGATAATATCAATAGATAGATAAAAATTTTGACAATTCAATACTCATTTATGATAAAGACTCAGTAAACAAGATAAAATAAACTTTTTCATCATATAAAAATATCTTCAAAATCCTACAACCAATACCCTACTTAATGCAAGAACCCCAAAGCTTTCTCACTAAGATCAGGAGCAAGGCAAGGATGGACCGCCCCCCAGTCATTCTTTTTCATTCCTCATGGCAAGTCCTTGTCCATGCAATTAGATAAGAAAAACAAATATAAAATATATAAATAGGGAAAGAAGAAATAAAACCATCTTCAGCCAGAGATGATATAATCATCTATGTACAAAATATGAAACAATCAGCAAAAAATCTTAGAAATAATAAATAAGGAAGTTTTTAGTATGCAAGATTAATATTCTAAAGTCTTTAGCTTTTTTGATGTATGAGCAATGACTAACTGAAATTTGAAATTAAAAATGTAATATTGTTATATTAGCACCCTAAAAATGAAATACATATTTCATTTGTACAAGCTCTCTATTATGTACAAAATATGTACAAGGGGTATATTATGAAAACGAATAAACTGTGAGAAACCAAATCAAAGAAGAACTAAATAAATGGAGAAATATTGTATTTGATGAATAGAGAGCCCTGATATTGTCAAAGTATCGGTCCTTCCTAACTTGATCTAAAGACTCAGTGCAATCTCAATCAAAATTTCAGCAAGACATTGTGTGGATATAGACAAAATGATAGTAAATTTATATGGAGAGACAAAATACCCAGAATAGCCTGACAGTTAGTGAAGGAGAATCAAGTTAGAGAGCTGACACAGCATGACTTCACAGCTTACCATAAAGTTACAGTAATCAACTCTATGGTATTAGCAAAAGAACAGACAAACAGGTGAATGTGACCGAATAAGAGAACCCAGAAATAAATAAATAAACAAACAAATATAAATATAAATATATATATATAAAATTCAACTGATCTTTGCTAAAGGAGAAAAGGCTAAACAGTGGAGCAAAGATCTACTTTTCTACAAAAGGAGCTAGAACAACTTGACATTTTCATGTCAAGTAACGATTATAGATACAAACCTACAATTATCAGAAAAAATAACAAAACTGATCATAGACATAAATGTAAAATGAAAATAAATTCCTAAAATATAACATGGTAGAATATCTACATGACCTTTGTTTTGGCACTCATTTCATAGATACTATGAATTGCACAAAGGCTCAATACATGTAAGAAATAATGCATAAGCTGAAATTTATTAAAATGCAAAACTTCCACTCTATGAAAAACAATGTGATGAGAACGAAAAGACAAGCCAAGCACTGGAAGAAAATATTTACAAAAAAACACATCCACTAAAGAAATGGTGACTGAAACATAAAAAAACTCTCAAAATTCAACATGCAGAAAACAAACAAAACAATTTTAAAACGGGTCAAAGATTTCCATAGATACCTCTTTGAAGAAGAGATACAGATAGAAAATAAGCATATGAAAAGATTGTCCACATCATATGTCATCAGACAAAAGCAAGTTAGACTAACAAGGAAATACTACTATGTGTCTTAGAGTAGCAAAATCTAGAATACTTGTAAAACCAAATGCTGATGAGGATGTGAAGCAGCAGGAACTCTTATTCATTGTTAGTAGGGATGCAAAATGGTACAGCCACTTTTGAAGACAGTTTGGATGTTTCTTTCAAAACTAAATATTCTCTTGCCATATAATTGAGAAAGTTTGGTATACCAGACAAGGGAAAATTATTCAGTGGTAAATAAATATAAGCCATCAAGTCATGAAAAGACATGGAGGAACCTGAAATGCATATTGCTCAGTGAAAGAAGTCAATCTGAAAAGGCTTCATATTGTATGATTCTAACTACATGACTTTCTGGAGAAGGATAAACTATGGAGACAGTAAAATGATCAGTGGTTAATATGGGTTGAAGGAGGAGAGGGATGAATAGGCAGAGCATAGCAGATTTTTTAAGACAATGAAAATCCTCTGCATGATACTATGATGATGAATACCTATCAATAAACATTTGTCCAAACCCACAGTATGTACAATAACCAAGAGTGAACTGTATTATAAACTGCAGACTTTGAATGATTATGTGTCAATGTATATTCATCAGTTATAACAAACATTCCACTCTTTTGTGGGTGTAGGTAATATAATGTGAGGGGCTATGCATATACAGAACAGGGAATATTTGAGACATCACTATACCTGCCTTTCACTTTTGCTGTGAACCTAAAACTACTCTAACCAAAAATAAAATATTAATTTTTTTTTCAGAATTTGGCCAATACCACCATATCTCATTCTACAAGCTCTTATTATTGGGGGTAGTTTATTGCATTAGTTATCTTTGCTATTTACAAATCACCACAAACTTAATGTCTTAAAATGATATGCATTTATTAGCTTATAATATGGCAGCTTCTTTCATCAAAGCCAGCAAGGGAGAGATTGTGCTAGCAAGAGAGGAATTATAATCTCTTGTGATGAAATCATTACTCCCCATCAGGGCTGATGTATTGTATTGATTAGAAGCAAATGACTCAAGGGGAGGGGATTTTTCAGGGCTGTGAATAAGAACAGATAAGTTATTTGGGAGCCATTTTCAAAGGAATTGATTTATGTATTTTTATTACTTTGTGCAGGTTTTTTTTTTTTGTCAAATTTTATTGTCTTAGAAGTATTCTATACATTCTGATCATGATATGAGGTTTGTCCAGAAAGTATCCAGCCACATAATATGAAAAAGAGCCATGTATCGATGAAGATACAAGAAACTTGTACATTGGACAATGATGCCTCATTCCCCTTCAAAGTAGGCACCCTGGATCCTCATACAGTTCTCCCAATCTCCATCAGCTGTCCTGTCATATTTTCCTGAATTTCATCAATGGTCTGTAATCGCTTTCCTTTCACAGGATGATTTTAATTTTCAGAAAGGCCAGAAGTTGCAGGGCACCAAATCTGGCCTGTAGGGGCCTGAGTCACCTGGGTAATTTGATGTTTTGCCAAAAACTCTGCATGAGATATGATGTATGAATGGGTGCATTGTCGTGATGAAGCTGCCAGTCACCAGTTGTCCATGGCTGCAGGCTTCCGCATCATCCAAATAGTTTCCACTGAGGAATGTCCAAGTTTAATGCCAAATCTGATGCAGATTCGTTGCTCTGCTCGCTCAGTCACTGTGAATGTGATAGCCGCACAGGACATCTGCTCACTCAATGGCATCTACGGCTCCTGCTGAACAACAGTGAACTCATCGTGTTCACACGTGCACATTCCAGCCCACTCTCCTTGGCTGTCAGGTTACACAGGTGTCACACAAACTATTCTCATTATATTAACAATGGCTGGAATTTTTATGGACAGAACTCATATAAATATATATATTTTAAAAATATTTTTATAATATGTATATGTACATACACTATATATATATATATATATATAAATATATAAATATAAATATATATTTATTTGCCTGTTTTGCAGTCCTCCCGTAGTAATTCCAGAGTCTTACTTTAAGGAACACAGTTGATTTCCTAACAAATGTTCTACCAACCAAAACAAAAAATCTGACACTTCCAGACGTTGGAACAACTGTCATTAGAAATTCTACTCACAAACATTACACATTAAACAGTGGTGAAGTTTGACTGTGCTCTTACTCGATAATGATCTATCATTGTTCGTTTAGACCAGAACAAAACAGGAGAGAAGGGCTTGGGAACTAAAGCTAAAAGGATTTCCTCTTCTTGATATAAACAATACTGGGACCAAACTCATTTGCCTTTCCAGTTTTAAAGAGTTAGGGTATTGGACATTATTGCAATGTATTGTTTTGAAAGAAGAGATTGAATACCTAAGAACATAAAACCAAGAAAAATTTGGTCCTTGTGTTAATAATTCTGTGATAAGGCATACTTTCTGTTTCTATGTCAAGTAATACTGAGCAAAAATGAAACAGGTACATTTTCCAAGCAATTTTAATTCAGGACTTTAAGACTGGACCAACAAAAACACTACTTTTTAACAATATTTGATTTGCCATCAGTTCGAGGTCCTTGCTTGGCTGTGTCCACCAATCTAAAGTTATCATATCTGAATTGTGCTTAATTCTAACAAGTTTCCCACTTCCATAAACTACCTTAATATCCCTTGGTTCAGGCCCTAAATTTCTATTAACAGACTGGTTTCATGATGCAGGCAGTCTGTATGATCACTCAAGGCCACCTGCAATTAAAGGGCCCTCTAGACGGTTTAATGCTCTTCAACCACTTTTTCAAACTGTCAGCAGTACTTTTAAATTTTTTAACTTTGTACCAGGCCCTTGAAACTAGGTTTTCAGTTTTGCCTATTAATATATTCCCCTAATTTTCTCATTTTTGAGACATGGCTAAGACTGCTGTTATGGAATTTGCCTCACCTGCAGAAAGCCTGATAACATGCTTTTGCTTGATTAACAGGTCTTTTCTGGTGTTCCTTTGTGAAATTTATGGTTAATATATCTGTTGGCATAGGGTGCCTTATTTTTCTTACTCTTAGTAAACTTTGCTTCACATAACAAAATAAAATAGCTAAGTATTTCCAATAATGACGAATTCATGTTTACTGTTATTACATGAGCTGAAAAACCATTGGGGAGCAACACTGGAAATTTAACTAGATGAAAATTGTGGTCCTGTTTTTGCACAGGAAAATGATGTAAACACTTTTTTTAAAATTAAGCTTTGATCATAGCTTCGATGATATGAATGTGTAGTCTTTTTTATCAGAAGGCACTAGGAAATTTATACTATGTTATTTTTCTCTTGGAGGAATTATTGGAGCCACCATACTTTCCTAACTGGTCTGCTGTAACAGTTATACAACCTGTGTTCTGAAGACAGTCATCTATCTGAAGTCTCAAGTGGGGGCTGAACTTCAGGTCATACTCTAGCAATCAATTCATCTACCCTGGAGGGGAGCTGCATCTTCCAGAGTAGGGGGCACACTTTTCTAATTCCACAAAGACATTTCATAGTTTAGCAATGGCATTGCTCACAGAGGTAGATGTCTAAGTGGTAAAAGCAGCTATTCTTGAGACCAAATACATGAGCTGAGGAGCATTGGGCACAAGGTTCCACTAACCTCCTTCTTTTCTTGTGAATGACTAATAAAGACAGAGGTCGAGCTCTCTGTGTTTAAGTAAAGTGCCCAGTTGGTATGGGTTCGGGAGAATGAGGAATGTGCCCTCACTCTTCAAGTTAACTCTGGTTTTAAGCAGAAAAGAAGCTAGTGGTTGCAGCATCCTGGGCAATGATTTTTTATTACTGTCTCTTCTTGGACATGTCAAATATGCTTGTCTTCCTCACCTTGCAAGACAAACACACATAAATAAAACCTCTAGGTCCTGAATGCTAAATTTGCTATTGTCTACTCTGTTCACATTTCTCATTATCAGAGTAATTAAAAATAGCATTCTGTTTTCTCTGCTTCCATATCTCTCTTTGAAATCTCAGCTCACTGCAACAGAGCCTCTATTTTTACATATGAAGTTGTTTAGTAAGCAGTTAGGTAAAGTCTGGTGATGTCACAAAATGATTGGAAGTAAAGGGTTGCTCAGAGTGAATTAAGGTTAGTAAATTGGGGCTGGACAGGAAGCTTGTCCTGGGAACAGTCAGTAACTTATGTGTAATATATTTAGACTGCACAGATCTAGGAGAAAGAAAGGAAATTTAAAGTAAGCCCAAGGATTTGCCCCCAATTTACCTTGGGTGAATGCAGAAATTGATTTTTCCAAAGATGTCTATGTGAATATTTTACTTAATCCAGATAAACTGCAGACCAGGTTTACTCTATTTTCCTCTCCAGTAGATAGTGTGGCAGTCCATGCAGAAGATTTAAACACGGCCAGGTGCAGTCTCACCTGCTCAATTTGCATGAGAAGTCATGTCAGTCCTGCCAATAAAAAGCATATTTGCTACTTATTTAAATTTTATCCATATTTTGTTATTATTTCAAGTTGTACAACTAATGAATTGGTGTAGTGTAATTGAGAATGAACTGTAGGGGTGAGAACTAGAAAAGCTGTTGTAAAAATACAGAATGAAAGAAGGATCGGGATGATTCCTAGTGTGAACTCCTCGAGATTTGGGTAGGGGCAAACAGTACTGCCCATGGTGGCAGAATAAGAATCACATTTCCCTGTCACTAGAAAGAAGAAATAATACCAGACCATGCCTTGGGAAAATAAAAAATACCATTACAACCTTGGTCCCTTCCCCTCTGTTGTCCATCACACCTTCTCATTGCAGAGTTCCCTAAACTGTATGTGGGACATCTCATTGGGTACTTAGATGTCAGAACAGTCCTTAGTATGGCATCTCCCTTGATGGCGATAAAGACCACAATGAAGGATGAAAAGCAAAGTGGTTTAAGACGTAAAAGCATTAATGGGCTACATGAGCTTTTTTAGAGGTAATGGATGACTTACCATACTTGAGATGGAAACTGTGTGTGATTATCTTATCAGTGACTCTAGCTTCAGCAAAAAGGTTTTTAAGACCATCTCTGGCTTGGAACAATAAGGAAGAAGTCTCAGACTTAATTGTTTTTGCAGTAATAAAGCTGGCAATGACATAATTCAAGGAATATTACTATCCTTATGCTGTGTCTCTCATACATGTTTTAGGTATATATTATGTGTCGCTCATACATATAATCACATACATACATTTTCACAATATATCATGTTGCATCTGTCATATACATATTTTTCTTTCTGAACCTGTTTGTTGTCCTTGGACAGAGCTTTATATATCTAAAACTCTCAGAGGAACCTGACAGTGGAGCTGAGATAACAAATAATTCAATTCTGGTGAATAAAAACTCAATAGTAATATGCTAATTGTTTAATTAAATGATTAAAACCCACCTTAATAATGAACTAGAAAACTTGATTTGAATTCTCAATACTAAATAGAATAGTAGAGAAATATTACCGATTTTCAAAGAGAATTAGCCTGTGTGTGGTTAGAAGTGGTTATGAAAGTCTTCATGGATGATTGAGGAACTACGCATGGGTAAGTAGGATTTAGATACACTGGGGAGAGACGCTAGGTTTTTAGAAAAATCCAGAGAGAAAAATCATCAAAACATTGTGTGCTTTAAAAATGTTGCTGTGTAAATTGATGGAACAATTAGTTTCTCTTTCTTCTCACTGAAATGCTTGACTTACTAGTCTCTTCAGTATGGGTCAAGTGCAATCTTAACTAAAGTTATAGGCAAGCTGCATCATTAGCAGAGGGAATTATATCCCTTTAGTTAGAAAGAAAACAAAAACAAAAACAAGTTGGATTGAATTCTTTATATATTTGGATCACTAATATCTTTAAGTAATCAACAGTTCACTGGATTAGCCATGATCTTTTTCTATTTATTTTCTCTTTAAAAGTTTTAGACATGTATTTATTTGACAGAAGCAAAAAAAAATTTAATCATACAAAAATTATTTTCCTTAAAAGCGACAGCTTGGACAGCAGTAAGAAAAATTATCATGTTGGAAATGTTAAAATGATAAACAATATGTACTGTGTATATATATTATTCCATACCTCAATCATCATTCATGTCAAAGACTAGAGTATTTCACTACAAAATTGACAGAAGAACAGGAAAATAAAACTTTAAAATTCTTTTTAAATATTCACTCCCAAGCCGCAATATATTGGACAAAGGTTCAGACTCTAAAGCTTTGTCATTAACTGATTTGGAAGTTCAGCCAAGTTTCTTAAAGATTTTGTGTGTTAATGTCTTGATCTGTAAAACTAGGATACTGATTGTATTTACATCATTGGTTTGTTTTTAACAATTAAATAGCCTAATATGTACAAAATATTTAGAGTAATGACAGTGTATAAGACCTCAATAAATATTTTTCTTATTATTACAATCACCTACCACATGGAAGAAACTACTTTAGGTATTTTTAGTGATAAACAGACTGAATCTTTACATTGTAGCAAGCACTCTTCTAAAGGTTTGACATATGTTAATTTATTTAATTTTTCACAAATTAATGGTAATGAGTAAGAACATTTAGTTAATAAATGGAGAAGCCAGGAATTGAACTCAGAATTTTTTCTCCAAATCCCGTACTATTAAAATGATGGATAGATAGACAAAGATTTGTATTTTTATTTTTTAACACGTATTTAAAAAAAAAAAGAATCTTCTGCCTGGGTGGTAAGATTACAGAAGGTGTTCATTTCCTGTTTATTTTTAAAATTTTTTAGAGTTAACTAATAAAACAATCAAAATATTCTATTCTATCAAAATATACACAGATTCTGATATGCAAGCTGTAATCTAGGCACTATTAATTTTGTCAAGTAGTGATTTGATGCTGATTAAGATTTTATATTTTATCCTAATGAAAATGGGGAGCTGTTAAGGATAAGTGGCCAATGAATATTTTAAAAGGTCTAATTTCCAAGTGGTGTGCTGGAAGAAAGAAAGACTGATTTCAGGAGGGCAGAGATCTTAATGTAATATCCATCATACTAGTCATTGAGGGTCTGAGCCCTCAATGGCAATGGAAATGGCAATGGAAAATTGGAAGAATCAATGGATTCAGGGGAGATTTCCAAAAAAAGCCCAGACAGAGCTTAATGTTCTTTCTGAATAGATAGGAAAACAACTCAAATATGACCCTGTATGGCACTCTGTGAAATTCATCATGCCATTAAACAGGGCCCTGGGTCAAGCGCCTTTCGTAAATTACCATTGCCAGCCTCTGTCATTGAATTATCAAAATCCAATTTGACAATACTTGAAGAATAACCATTTTCACCTGGCATTAGTAATGACAGCTTGTTAATGTACTCTTGTGCTATACTAATGACAATTTGTTAATCTAAAATTATAAATAGAATTTCTGAGAAAATACATTTAATCTCTCTAAATATCACAGTCTTTTTGTGCTGAGAAATCTCAGTGGGAAAATACAATATAATTAAAACTTTCCAGATGAACACAGAATTTAAGCAAGGGTGGTTAATTATATGATTTAAACATTTACTGACATGAACTAATAGAGGGACAAATCTACCTTTGAAGTTACCTCTATACTCAGACCAGTGTATCTTTGTACCAGGAGAACATTCTTTTGGGTGTCAGGGTTTTAGAATAGCAGTGACAATAGGTCCCTGTAAATATTATTATTCTCTACTTCAATAGTTGTGAACACTATTCATAGCACTTCTGCTTATTAACACAGTATTAAATTTCTTAATAAATTTTAAAAGATTTTACAGTTAAGAACATTTACCTTGTGGATTACTTGCATATCTAATGTGGTTTTGTACTTCTTGGATGTGATCTACTAAGAGTTGTTTACTTTCCTGCTCAGAAGACGGTAATGGAAACTGTCTTTTAACGTATTGTGAAGATAAATGAGTGTGTGTGTGTGTGTGTGTGTGTGTGTGTGTATCTGTCCAGAAGATATCCAGACATGTAATATTAAAAATAGAGACATTAAAGAAGATACAAGATACAAGAAATATTGTACATGGGACAATGATGCCTCAGTACCGTTTACAGTAGGCACCTTGGGACCTCACACAGTTCCCCCAGTCGCTATCAGCTGCCTGGTCGTATTTTCCTGAATCTCACTGTCGGTCTGAAATAGCTTCCCTTTCACAGGTGATTTTAGTTTTAGGAAAAGCCAGGAGTCACAGAACACCAAATCTGAACTATAGGGGTCCCAATTAACTTGGATGATTTGGTGTTTTGCCAAAAAACATTGCATGAGATGTGATGCATGAGTGAATGTATTGTTGTGATGAAGCTGTCAATCACCAGTTGCCCATAGTTGCAGCCTTCTGAATCATCTGAATAGTTTCCGTGGAGGAATGTTCAAGCTTAACACAAAATTTGATGCAGATTTGTTGTTCTACTTGCTCAGTCATTTTGAATGTGACAGCTACACAGTACCCATGCTCACTCAATGGCATCTACTGCCCCCACTGACTAGTACAGTGAAGTCATCATTGTTCATACATGTGCAATCCAGTCCACTCTCCTTGGCTGCCAGGTTTCATCGATGGTGCAAACTGTTCTCATTATATTAACAATGGCTGGTCTTTTTCCAGACAGGCTTATATATGTGTGCATATATATATGCTTAAAGAGTGTCTGGCAAGTGCAAGCACTCTGTAAGTCTTTGTTATTCTGCTATTATTATTATGATTATCATTTTATTCTATTTTTCTTAAATTTTTAGGGATGTATCATTACAGAACAATACTACTGACATAGATCCAAGTTTGCACTACTTTTAGACGAGGAAAATGATTCCATTATTCAAAGAAAGCACAGGCATTATGGTCCGAGTGATGTTTGACTTTCAGCTGTGCTACTTACTAAAGGTGAGTGCTTCAACAAAGTTTTTAACCTTTTTACATCTCATTTTTTGTACCTGAAAATGTGGTCTGACCTACTGTCAATGTTGGAGGATGAGTGCATACATAGTAGCTACTTGCCCATTTCTGGATATAGTAGTTACACATTTTTTGAAAACTTTGTTGTTCATTAAATGTGAGATTTTCCAAAAATTAAAAGTGCTTACGACTATGTAGCATTGATTACTAACTGTATATATTTCCAAGGTTCTAAGAAGCAGTTTTAAGGTAAGTGGAGAATGATACATGCAATAAATATTTTACCAGGGGTGTCCAGTCTTATGGTGTCTCTGTGCCACACTGGAAGAAGAGTTGTTTTGTGTCACACATTTAATACATTGCGACCTGTAATCACAAAAAGTCTCATAATGTTTTAAGTAAATTTACAGTTTTTTGTTGGACTGCATTCACAGCCATCCTGGGCCACATGTGGCCAGCAGGCCGCAGGTTGGACACCCCTGTTTTAAACCATTACACTTCTCTACAAGGGAGGGATTATATACTAGATAGGCTACTAATTTTTTATGTTAAAATTTTTATATGCAGAGAATTTTCTTACCTTCTCAACAAAAACAAAGCTTAAATTCCCTAGCCTAGCCAGCCCAAACAATTATTCCTTTTGGATCTTTTAAATTGGGACTCAGAGAGACTTAGAAATTCAACAGTTCCTGGAACCTTATACCATTGTAGGCTCAGGAAATGTTGATGCCATCCATAATGGTCCCTTAGAATCAGGGGTGAGGAAAGCAGAAAAAAATGACAAGCATAGGGAAAATCAAGAGTGAAAAATAAGATTGATGAATTTCAGTTAGACATTTTTCCTCTTGGGCTTGTAAAATACTCCTACATCCTGGAAATAAGTCATCCTCATATGAAATTACCAAAAGTGAGTTTGGGGTTGTTTGTTTTGTTTGTTTATTTACAATCAAACAAATCATTTCTGATTAAGGTGGAGTACATCATCATATTTCAATAGTTGCACGTATTTGGAAAGTCAAGGATGTTGTAGGTAAAAGACATTGGCTTGAGATAAAGCACTGAGGCATGGAATATTTATTGTGTTCAGTGTTAGTAGATCACAGAGTGCAAAGTAGTTAAGTCACAGGAGCTGAAGGAAGTTGGGGCACAGCTCATGGATTATCTTATTTGCTATGCTAAGTTTGATTAATTTTCCCCTGACAGGCAGAAATAATGACATGGCAAAATTTTCATTTTAGTAGATTGCACTGGGAGCAGTATAGAGAATAGCGTATGAAATTGATAAATATAGATAAGGGAGGATGGGTTAGGTCAAGGTATATAAGGTAAAATAAGCAAATTTGTACCGTGGTTGGTGTGGCCCAGTGGACTGAGTGCCGACCTACCAACCAAAGGGTCTCCAGTTTGATTCCCAGTCTAGGGCACATGCCTGCATTGCGGGCCAGGTCCCCAGTAGGAGGCACGCAAGAGGCAAACTCACAATGATGTTTCTCTGCCTCTCTTTCTCCCTTCCTTCCCCTCTCTTTGAAAATAAGTAAATAAATAGTTTTTAAAAAGAAAATTAGTTTATATATACCAGAAAAATATGAACATTATTTTATTTACCTTTTACAAAAATCCCTTGAAATAATTGCTCCCAGCTTCTGTTTTATACAGGATGAAAGCCTCTGATGGTTTAAGTGGCAGACTAAATTTGCATAGCTAGTCTGTGACCAAGACTTATTTTGAATCCAATATTCTCACACTTCAGAACATGCATTCTAGAGCTATAGAAAATTTTATTAGTATGTTTTCCTCATTTCCAGAGAGGTGTGCCAGAGACCCACATGGCAGCTATAAAAAATACTGAGCAGGGGTACTCGTTAACTTTTCAGCACTTCTTACAGAGCCTTTTCAGAGTTTTATTTTTATCCAAAATTTAACATTGTTTCCACTTAACATTTCACTTGGGAATAAAAGAATTAGGGTCAGGATGAGCTCTACTGCTCACAAAAGAACAGATATGTAAATATGTAAAATAAACAGTTTAAAAATTAAACTTTTGAAATCTACACACTATACTCTGTGATCTTTAATCTGTTGTTTAAACAAAATGTCTTAAAGTAGGAGATGCAGAGAAGTGATCCTTGAGGCACTAGATATCTCCAAATTGAAATAGATAAGCACCTATGCAGAAAGGAACTAATACAGAAAGAAGAGACTAGAAGTCAGCGGCTAGCATCACCATTTTTCCTCAGATTGAATCTGAACAATAATTAAAGTCTGTCCTTAAACACTCAGCTTCTAAATTAACTAAAAGTATACCTGATATGCTTGCTTTTGAGTGTTTTAAGTGAATAGGCTATTTTAGCTACTCAGTGGCATACTCAGTGCCATCAAGGGATCACATACTCTTCATTGGAAAAATCATTTTTCCTAGAAACCCAGGGATAATTTCAACTTTAGGAGAAAAACACCGATAAGAAGGAAGATAAACAGGAAACACTGGCACACCCTATTTGCAATTATATTGCATTGTATTCAGGGCAACACACCAATAGAAATAGTAATGTGAACCACATAGGATACTTGAAATTTTCTAGCAACCATATTTAAAAAAGGCATGGAAAAAAACAGGTGATATTTTTATCATATTTACCCATAAAATATATACAATGTTTTGAGTATAATATATTCAAAATATTATTCTAACATATAATGAAATAACAATTATTAATGAGATATTTCAATTAGAGTACATCTTAATATGGACATTAGATTTTTATTGGGGATTCTTGATCTGTATTTGATTCTATGAAATTTATAATTGCAAATATAAATTCATATGACAAAGTCATTCCAAACATGCTTATGTGTTTTCCAATAACTAAATTTAGTTTCATATTTAAATCCAAATAAATTAAAATGAAGCAATATTAAAAATTATCAATCACACTTGCCACATTTCAAGTGCTCAGGGGCCACTTGTGGCCTGTGACTGCATGAGAATGTCTATAGCTGCTTCTTGATTGCAAATGATCAAGAAGCGGGGAATTCTAACTAATTAAATACTTTTAATACTGAAGAACATCTGTAGTTTTTATGCTTGTGATTAAAATGGTTTATATTTTCTCAGCTAATTTTTATACCAAAATATCAGGAGTCTTATGGTCACAATTTCATTCAAGTATTTGCATTGTTTAAGATATTAGGTGGAAATAGGGGAATTACAGAAGATCAGAAAGAATAAAGCTTGAAACCAGCAAATAATAGATATTTTTATCTGCTTATTCACTATTATTTGGTTTAGTAAACCTTGTAAATTAACAGGTTTCTGTATATAGTTTTTCCTTCTCTCCCCAAACAAATGATGGCTAAATCACTTTTTATCACAAAAGAAGTGATATTCTGAGAATTCTATTTTAAGAGACATGGTCAATATGTAAAATAATACTTCACATTGAGTCCATAGAGTCCTCTGATTTATTTTTCTACTACAATGTTATTTTTAGAACTTTAGTTTTATACAAAAATTGAGAAGGCACAGAGATTTCCTTTGTATCCCATACCTTCCATTATCATCATCCTCCACGAGGGTAGTACATTTGTTACAGTTGATGAACCCCCACATTTACATCATAATCACCTCAAGTCTATAGGTTACATTATGGCTTACCCTCCATGTTGTAGGTTCTATGAGTTTAAATAACATTTAATGGCAGGAATCCATTATTGTGGTATTATATAAAGTATTTTTGCTACCCTGAAAATCCCCTGCACTCTGCTTATACATCCTTCCCCTTCCACAATCCCTGGCAACCACTTATCTTTTTATTGGCTTTTCTGGAATTATAGCATGTAGCCTTTTCAGGTTGTTTTTAATTACTTCATAATATTCATTTAAGGTTCCTCCATGTCTTTTCATTGCTTGTTAGCCCATTTCTTTTTAGTGCTGAAAAATATTCTTTTGCCTGGATGTACCACACATAGTACACACACCTCCTGCAGGACATCTGAATTTCTTCCAAAGTTTTGTCAATTCTTTTTGTTTTCTTCCATCCTTCTCTTTAAAAAAATTTTTTATTGTTGTTCAAGTACAGTTTCCTCCATTTCCCCCCCATTGCTCACCCCACCCCACCCATCCCCATCTCCCACCCTCAATCCTACTCCCCTTTGGGTTTTCCATGTGTCCTTTATACATGTTCCTTGATGACCCTTCTCCTTTCTCAGCCAGTTATCCTCTCTCCCCTCCCTTCTGGTTACTGTCAGTTTGTTCTTTATTTCAATGTCTCTGGTTATATTTTACTTGCTTCTTTATTTTGTTGACTAGGTTCCACTTATAGGTGAAATCATATGGTATTTGTCTTTCACTGCCTGGCTCATTTCACTTAGGATAATACTTTCCAGTTCCATCCATGCTGTCATGAAGGGTAGGAGCTCCTTCTTTCTTTCTGCTGCATAGTATTCCATTGTCTAAATGTACCACAGTTTTTTGATCCACTCATTTACTATTGGGCACTTAGGCTGTTTCCAGCTCCTGGTTATGGTAAATTGTGCTGCTATGAACATTGGGGTGCATAGGTTCTTTTGAATTGGTGTTTCAGGGTTCTTAAGGTATAATTCCAGCAGTGGAATTACTGGGTCAAAAGGTCCATTCCATTTTTAGTTTTCTGAGGAAATTCCAAAATGTTTTCCACAGTGGTGTACCAGCCTGCATTCCCACCAACAGTGTACTAAGGATCCCTTTTCTCCACATCCTCTCCAGCACTTGTTGTTTGTTGTTGTGTTTATGATGGCCATTCTGACTGGTGTGAAGTGGTATCTCATTGTGCTTTTAATTCTGAATAAAGCTGCCATAAACATGCATGTGTATGTTTCAGTGTGGGTGTAAATTTCAAATTCTTTGGGTCAGTGTCAAGAAGAGCAATTGCTGGATCATATGGCATGAGTATACTTAGTTTTGTAAAGAATTATCAAACTTTTTCCAGAATGGCTGTTCCATTTTGCATTCAGTGAGTGAGAGCTCCTATTGTCCCACATCCCTGACAGCATTTGATGTTGTCACTGTTCTTGATGTTAGCTATCGTAATAGGTTTTTAATAGGATGTCATTATTGTTTTAATTTGCATTTGCCTGATGACGTATGATGTGGAGCATATTTTCCATCTGTGTATCTTCTTTGCAGATGTGCCTTAGGGTCTTTAATTTTTTTTTTTTCTAAGCTCTTACCCTTGTGCTGCTAGCTAGAATTTTCCATGATGTGTTTTGTATGATAGACTATCATTGCAAAGTTAAACATGAAGTTCAAATTGGTAGATTGGAGTTATAACATTCCAGCTACTTCTGTATATTTTTGAAATTGTCTATAAGTTACTACACTGGGTAAAAGTCATTAAACAGGGCTGATATTCGAACTCATTCTGACTGATCTCTGCTTTTTTTTTGTTTTTTTCTTCAACTTTCTTTGTAGTCTTAACAACCACAAAAATTAAGGCATGCTTGCTTGGGCTATAAATACCTTTCCAAATTTTTTTATTCTTAAGATTCTTTTTTTAGTTATGTATGTTTTTGCGTCACATATTTTTCCTGTGTAATTAACAATTACTTTATTTATAGGTAAAATAATAAAAGTAAAATCAATACTTAATTAAAAAACCCCGAAAACTACAGTTTAGACCTCTTCAGTCACATGTCAAGCCCTGTTTAAATGTTTCTCTGGAAAATCTTATGCAATATTTATAAAAATCTGTGAGGCAAGTAAAATTATCTTCACTGTGCAGGTAAAGTTCAGAGAAATTAACACGTTGCCCAGCCTCAGCTAGCAATTGGTGGATCCAGGGTTCAACTGGAACAATAATTGTAGGGCTTCCACTCTGTCTAAAGCATTGGGCAGCCTGATTTGCCACATGAGCCCTGCAATAGATTAAAACCATTCTCCAAATTAGGTGAAGACCTGACAGGAGAGAAGCCTGCAACTTACTCAAGATGAACAATTTAAAGAGCAATGTAATTAAATCAAATACTGTGGAAACAGTAATGAATAAGCATTGATGATCACAGCAGAAAAAGATTATTAGAAAAAGCTTTTTGTAAAGTTCAGACCAGCTAAGCCCTGAAGGATGAGTGAAATTTGATTGTAGGAAGGAGCAGAGATGAGATTCCAAAGAAAGGTTAAAGACTAATAAAAGTGTAGAAATATATGGTTTTTGTGGGGCAGTTGGGGAGAAGAACTGATTATAGCAGAACTACAATTTGGGAAATAGTAATTTTAAAACAATTAAAATCCAGGTTCCCAGAGAACATTTCTTCCTGTGGGTACGGAGACAGCATCTATTATGTTTTCAAAAGATTTTGTTTCTACCTAAGAATACTGAAGCTCAGCTCTAAGCAAACAGTCAGCAATTGTTTCTGAGCATTCGGACAGCTCTTGAGCTCCTGAGCAACTGGTATCTGATCTCCCAAGGTATTTCCTATCTTCTTTTTTTCTCAAGACAATCCCACTCCCTCTATGAAATGTAGGCATACTTCACTATGCTCATTCATCTTCTTATGTAACAAAGTCAAACCAACAATAACAAATTGTAAGGCAGATCCATATAAACAAAATGCAGCTGGAAAGGCCCAAAGTACCTGAAATCTGCGGATGGGATGCTAGTTAGGCTAGAGCCTGAACCACAGCTGGGCTTGGCTTTGTGTAAGGCGCCTTATCGGCTCTTGTCTTGAAGAATATAAGCCCTGAGGAACTTGCTGTTTATCAGGGGAATGGCTCCTTTAGACCTAGCTTACACAGGGCTTTCTGTGGTTTAAAAGAATAGGAAAAGAAAGATCACAAGATGTGGTGAATATTCAGAGCAGGACTAGAGTGTTTGTCATGAATTAATATAAGGAAATAGGTTTATAAAGTAGGTTACAAACAAATATGAAGATAATTAAATCTGAAGATTAGTTTGTGATTTGTTATTTAGGCAATAAGTCACTCCCCCAAAATTTTGAAGGTGATCCAAACAGTGTTTTGCCAACTTTCACTTGGTGCCTGTGTAAAATAACATTTTTGAAAAAATGTAAAAGTTATTACTATTATTATTACATTTATAATTACTATTATTTAATGGGTAGGAAATAAACATTAATTAGGGGACAGGAATAATTTATCACAGTAATGGCCAGAATTTACCATCCACTTGTTTGTGATGTTGTTCAGACCTGATAGTTTATTATATGTAAACTGTTCCTTGTAAGTGTTAAAAGTTAACAATTAAACCCTGGTCAGGTAACTCAGTTGGTTGAAGCATTGTCCTCATACGCCAAGGTCACACACTCAGTCTTTGGTCAGGGCACATACAAGAGGCAACCAATGAATACATGAATAAGTAAAACAAATCAACTTTCTCTCTCTTTAAAAATCAATTAAAAAAAAAGTCAATAGCTCAAGTTCAAGCTTAACAAGTTTGTTTTTTGCAATAGTAATTCTGTCACACTTTTGTGTAAGAGAACTGTTGGACTCATTATCACTTTTCTTATCTTTATTTTCCCCACGGAGACATAGCCCAAGAAGGGTTTATTAAAAATCATAAAATAGTTATCAAAAATGACATATTTAAAAATCCACTATTGTTATCCAGTAAATTGAACTGCTGTTTTTTAATTTGGGAAGGATTTTTTCTCTATGACACAGTTCATTTTTCTCAGTTCAATGTAATAAAAAATATGTATTTTTAAATCTGTCTTAGGTATTAGAAGTGGCCCATACACCTGGACCAAAGACCCTGATGCAACTTTTCCAGTGAGCACTATTAATGAGATTTATTTTGCAGCATTGGATGATGTCATCATAGTATACTTTCAAAGTAAATACAGGCAAAATCAATAAAACATATCTACTAAATATGTTCAATATAGAGCATTTTGCCCTTGATATAAACTTAATACTATAAAGGCATCTATGGCAATTGCAGATCAATAAATTTTATGACTTTAGTGAACATATAATCTTACTGTGAAAAAATAGTTTAGACATTTGGAATGAAAAGGACACAATCCTATTTATAATCAAGAATTGGGTAGAGCACGAGTCCCAGCAAGCACTTTTCAGATGGTTTGAGTAATTCAAGTCGAATTCCCAGAGTGAGTTGCTTTAAGAAAATTCTCAAAAGTTGAAGAACTGATAGGAAAAGAAAAGGAATAGTCAAATAATAAAGGAAAGAAAAAAGAACAGTTAAGGAAGAATGCAAAGAGAGCCAACTGTCATTAGCACCAGGTACACCATAAACTAACTCTCCAACGTAGATCTTATGTTTTGAAACTTAACACATTAGGTAAACTGTCAAAAGTTTCACTTCTACTGATTGATTAAGACAGAGTTTGTGCCAGGACTGCCAAACTCTTTTTATTAATTACACTAAGATACAGATAGGAAAGTGAATTCAAGTGAATATGAATAAACTATACTTTCAAACTCACATAACATTTCTATTCAAAATTATATAACTAAGCCAGTGTATTATTGATGATTGCAATAAGAATAAAAATTCAATAAATTTGTACTCACTTTATAACAACTATATAGATCTAGTAGAGATGATAGATCAAGGTCTGAAATTAGTATGCTAAAAGGCAAAATCATTACATATATCAACTTTATAAATATGTACACAGAGAAAACATTCAAGGACATAACTATAACAATTGTAGCATAAATTTTTAGCATAATAAAAGTACACTGCAAGATAATAAATATATACTGGTGAGAGTATTTTATGAAGAAGAAAAGTTCTTTATGATTGGAAGTTACATTCATAAGATTATAAAACCAACTTAAAGCAACACGCAAACAAGAAAACAAATGTCTATTTTTAGTAAGATGATTCTAGTGCATTAGATGAAAATACTGAACTTGTTTTTAACATCCTTGGAGGACTATTGTTAGGGATTTTAACCATGAGTAAATCCCATTCTTCTGACTACAAAGAATGCACATTTTTATCCTTGAAGATCGTTTTGAATATTGAAAATACTTAGAGCAAGTTAACAGGATGTAAGAAAAAATATGATTAACATTATATTTCTCAAAAATTAAAAAAAAATTGTGGAGAGATACTATCATTTTGGTCAAGGCTCAGACTCTAAAGCTTTGTTGTTAACTAGTCATGGAAGTTCAGCCAAGTTTCTTAAACATTTTGGGTCTTAATCTTTTGACCTGTAAAACTGGGACACTGGGATTGTGGGATTGTATTTACATCATTGGGTTGTTTTTAACAATTACATAGCCTAATATGTACAAAATATTTAGAGTAAAGAACACGAGTTAAAGCTGGTATTTAATTCTTATACAGAGATCACATACTTAATAAGTACTTAAGAGCAAAATTAAATAAAGAATGTTGATATACACAGCTGACTAAAATACTCTCACCCTCAAGGGAATCATATGTTTCCTGATGATTTCGCGGGGCAAAATATGCTGACAGAGCATTTTCAGTGGAAAACATGGGATCCTAAAGCATTGTTTGAAATGAAGCTGTCACTCACAGAGAAAACTAAGAACATTTCATGGATGTTGATTTAAAAACAACTAAGAGGGAGAAAAAAGTAAATCAAATAACATGTTAGAATGGTGGTGGGTTGAGGGTTGCTAGAAAAAAAAAATTCAAAGAGAAGTTACCATCCTGGAAGTAACAAAGATTTTGAAGAACACCTGCATCCAATATTAAAATTAAAAATAGTTTTAAAATGCAGCCTAATATCAGTCAAGTGTACTAAACACACTCATATCCTGAGATGGTGTTTATGAGGGACTATGGACCAAACTGACAGAGGCACTAGAGGTAAAATTCAATTGAGAATAAGAAACCAACAGAACAGGTAAGCAAAAATCAGAATATGAGCCTCTGGGGATTTGTAGATGAGTAGGGAAGGGCTTTGGACTTTCCACTAGATATCATATGGGGGTTAAGAAAATTCCCTGCAAATCTAATCTTTAAGTTTTCATATAGTTTATATTTAAATAGAGACAAATTAAAATGCATATTTTTCAATCCATTTATATATTTATCTCGGGTTATTTAATAAGAAGTTCATTCCGAATACAGTTAAAAAATGACCTTTCTTTAAATTATTCAAGCAAATAAAATTACAATCAACACTTGAATTGATTTTAAGGAGCTAAGATTTTTTACAGGCTTCTTCCATGTATATTGCCCAGCTTTAATATTCATTGTCACCTTGTGAGTTAGATTTTACTATCTATTTTTCTTTTGAAGAAGTAAGCTCAGGTTGGCTAAGTGTTATTATGACATAAATGACAAATTTTGTAGTTATACTTAGGGCCTCTGAAATTAATATCTGCATTTTTATGCCAATATCACTGCTTCTCCTAATGCTCTACTTGGCCGCAGTTAGCTTTATTCTATATAAAACAAAATTGGATGACCCTTAGGGAAAATCTCATGGTAGCGATCATTTCCTCTACCACCAGTTCTGCTTTATTTTTTTTTATTGCAGTCCCACTATCATCTGGCTGCATAGGGCTCCCTGAACAATGATCTGACTCAAGTCTGTCTTTTTCCAAAACTGGTAGTATCATTGACTTTCCTATCCAGGGCAGTTTGCTTCTGAAAGCAAACCTGCTACCAACATAGGACTTCCTATCTGTTTATTGAATTAGTTGCCTCTAAAAAGTTATCTTCTACATTAATGAGGGGGAGAATAACTTAACTAGAGGTTGCAGAACTCCCTCCAAGGCTTTTCCTCCCATATAATATACATTTTATGCATGTAATATAACATTGGCCTTCAGATGTTTTCTTTTTTAAACCCAAGGGACTGGCAATTTTAATGAGGCAGGTCTGAGCCTTGATTCAAGACCTAGAGAGTATACAAAAGGAGGCATACGACAAATGACAATCTCCCTCACTGTGCCTCTGGGTGGTTTAGGGGTACATCTTTCTGGGATAATTAAAGAAAATTAATCAAAAACAAACCAACCAACAAGCAATTTACTCAAACTGCAGTGATAGGTTCATTAAACATGACCTATTGTTTGGCTGATCCCTCTTTTTCATTAGAAATGAATAAAATTATTGGGTAAGTTTTCAAAGGTATTTGGAAAAATGTACATATATTTTTATGTCAGAGGTGATGAGGTCAATATTAGATTTTCATAAAATTATGAGGACATAGCATGTTTAGAAATAAGCTTTTTATGTATCTGATGTTCTAATATTTAAAATACAGGAAAACAGAGCCCAGTTGAATGTGTAATTTTGAGCAATAAAACACATGTCTGTTTTATGCAGAAATCATCCTAACAGCTTTTCTCAATAAAAATCCAAATTAGTAGAGGAAGGAATTCTAGCACATTTTGATATGTGACCTTTACTGAGTGTGTTCCATGAAGTTTGATTTCATAAACTAATTGGAAAAGGCTTAGCTTGGAATATGTTGTTGAAGAGAAAAAAAAAAAAAAAAGGACTTGCCAGGCTACAGGAAAAGACTAGAGGGCAATGAATAAATCAATCGCTTTGATAAAATGTCAAAGGATATGAGTCAGAATCAGTGCTGCCAGAGTTACTGTGAAGTCAGGTGTTATTTAATGTCTTCATTAAATTCTTAGAAAAAAGAATTGATTGACATTGGAAATTGGAGTTGGTCCTTCTGCACAAATCTACTTAGATAAAACAAATACCAGCATTAAATTATAATACATTTCTTTTCAAAATTAAAAGAAATTGAATTTTTTTCAATGGAATCTTTGCAGACCAAAAGTGAGTTGCAAAAAATATTCAAAGTGATGAAAAACAAGGACCTACAACCAAGATTATTCTGCCCCACCCCCAAAAAACTAAAGGAGTCCATCACCACCAAACTGGTATCACATGAATGTTAAAGGATCTTCTTTAAAAAAAGAATAAAAAGAAAGATAAAAAATATGAACAATAAAATGGTAGTAAATACATGTTTATCAACAACTGAATCTAAAAAACAAAATAAATGAACAAGCAAAACAGAAACAGACTCATAGATACAGAGAATATTTTGATGGTTGCTAGATGGGAGGGGTTAGAAGAACAGGGGGAAAAAGTGAAGGGATTAAGAAGTACAAATTGGTTGTCACAGAGTAGTCACAGGGATATAAAGTGCAGCATTGGCAATATAGACAATAATATTCTAGTAACTATGGATGGTATCAGATGGGCGTGAGGCTTATTGGGATGGTCACTTAGTAAGATTTATATCTAATCACTGGTGTGTACACCTGAAACTAATAAAATATTGTATGTTAACTATAATTGTAAAATAATTTTTTTTAATATAGAAGAAATTGGCACACTTATTTCATGAGGCATTAACCCAGAACTAAGTAGCTGGGTTTATTTTTACTTTTTATTTTTGTTGAATTTATAGGAGTGACATTGATTAATAAAGTTATTTAAGTTTCAGTTATGCAATTCTATAATACATCATCTATATGTTGTATTGTATGTTTCCCGCCCCCAAAAAGGTCTCAGTCTGTCACCGTTTTTCCACCCTTTACCCTTTTCTACCTCTCCCCACTCCACTTTCCCTCTGATAATCACTATAAATTAAGGGGGAAAAAACCCTCATAGGCTATGTAGCTGAATTTAAATACAGGTTATCAAAAGTTTCATTTGATATTGTAAGGAGGGCAAAAAAATGACCTCTACCATCTTTGGGTTTTTCAGCTGGCTCTGAGAATTAGACTGACAAAAGAAAAATTAATAGGAGAAATTATATAAAGTTATATGTTTTTTTGTGACACAAGATCTCCCTTAAGGAAATCAAGAAATGGTGAAACTTAGAGCTTATAGGTCTTTATGTTAGGTGAACTTTTCTCAATAGCCATTGAGAAAAAGTAACTAAACTATGAGGAGGCTAAAGGAAGATGAGAATTATTTTACCCGAGTCTGTTTGTACAAAATTCCCTTGGTCTTAACTTCTCATCCATGATGATGGAAATGGTTCTTTTCTCCTGGTATGGGAAAGGTGTCTTCCCAGTGGGAATTTCTTCACCTGTTTTTTAAAAAAGAAGGAAGATCAGAGTGGTGTTTTTGTTTTTTGGGGTTTGTTTTTTTTTTTGCATTTTATTTTACTTTTTTTAAGTACCTTTAGCTCACAATAGTCAATATGTCAGAGTAGCATATTTTGGGGTGGTATATTCTGTCACCCATAAATATAAAAATTTTATTTCTTTGAGCTTCCCTAAGGTATTAAAAATGATTTTATATTACAAGATCACAATATATGTTTGGATAAGGGAAAAAAGACAATGGTACACCTGTTTATTTGTTTCATTCAAAGTTCCATATACATTTTCCTCCACACACATTTGCTTTATATGTACATATCCTGATCCAAACTCAAGGATGGCAAATGGTGAAAGTTTACAAAATAAAGTATACAAAAAATTTGCAAATAATCATTTTGTATACTTAAAAAAAAAACCACATCAGAAACAAAGGATTAATTCAGTTAAAAAATTCCATATGATTTCTCTGTATTTAATTTCTACCACATGCCTGGCCCTAGCCCAGTGTCAGGAGTGGAGAACAGGAAGAAATATAACCAATTTTGCTTTGGGTAAAAATAACTTCAGTCCAGTAAAAAAAAGTACTGAGAAATTTAATAAGAAGGGCTGCAACTGCTGCCTTAACATTGCTGTTTACTCACTCTGTTCCCAACTAGTCACACTTTGGTCCCAAAATGTCCTTCTGAAAAAATGGATGGGTTCCCCAGATTACTCTTGGTACACTTTCTTGAGGTGCTGGATTAGCCCTGTTTACTGTTCTCAGGAATTTATGCTTCAGCCAGGGGCAGAGCTACCTTTCAAATGTGAATAAACTAAATTGTGTACTTGGGATTGGCTAAGTTCTTTAGTTTTCATCTTAATTAATGTCCAAAGAAAAATATTCATAAACTTCAACAATTACAAAGAGCTACATAGGTATGCATATTGCTCAGAACATCATTTAAGTAGCTCTTAAAGAGGAAATATGTTAAATGGAAGTGATTTTTCTTTATTCTGGAGGAACAAACATCCCCCCCCCCCCATAAAACAAAACAAATGAACAAACAAAAAACAGAAAAGAAAAGAAATAAAAGACAATCTTGCATGTGCCCCTCAGATTTTGGAAGTTTCCACATCTATGTAATTATGTTTGTACATCCAATTGCTGAATGCCTCAGACATGAGCAAATCAAACAGTTATTCCAAAAGAAGTGTTGCCTTTGAAACAATATTCTTATGAAATTAAAATAGATGATTTTTATTATATAAATAAGTGTTAGTAATTATATAAGTTCAAGGAAATGTAAAAATTAAGGAAAGTAAAAATTCATTGGAAATTTCAGCACTTAGAGATAAGTATAGATATCATTTTTTGAAATCATTATTTAATGTCTATGCATAACTACATAGCTAAATACATAACTTTACATAAATAAGATCACATTGTGTATAATGTTTTGATTTCAACTGCCATTTTATTTATTAATTTTTAGTCATTAATCCTCTCATCCCTTCTTCCAGTCACCTATTCTTTGCCCTCCTACGTCCCTCACCCCCCACATTTCCAGTTAAAACAACATCCTGCATGACATTTGTGTATTATTTATTATCACAGTATGTAATAATATAATGTACACTTGTTTTTTGGCTCAAACAGAATTCTAGAAACCCTTCAAGCAAACTACCAAAGCTCTATCTCAGTATTTTAAATAATTATATAATAATCTATGGCTGATGATACCAGAATTTATTAAATGTTTCCCCTGTTGAAGATTAACATTTAGATTTCTTACAGTTTAGTTTTCTCAGATAATACTACAGCCTACATTCTTATTTCTGTAGGATTAATTCCCCTAAGTGGAGACTATTTTAATAGGTATGGTCAAAATGTAACCTAATGAGCTTTTAAAATATACATATGCACATTTTTTTAGTTGTAAGTGAAAAAGATATGTTATATAATTCAGGATCTCCAGAAATATTGGACTCATCACTTATTTTATTATTGTGTTCTTTTTAATCAGGTAAAGGGAGTGGTATCTCACTTTTAATTCAGTATGCATTTCCCTGGATTCTACAGAATTAGATCAGATTTAAGTGGCTATTATTCTCTCCACTTTGATGATTCACTAGCATTCCCTCCGCCTAGTTTTCTACTGTGCATTTTTTTGTCATTTTTC
This sequence comes from Mormoops blainvillei, assembly GCA_004026545.1. NCBI lineage: Eukaryota > Metazoa > Chordata > Mammalia > Chiroptera > Mormoopidae > Mormoops > Mormoops blainvillei. The sequence goes on from PVJD01004668.1 coordinate 68,818, forward strand.
TAGTTAATTTTCAAGCTCTTTATTAAACTTACATTTATTTATTTATTTTTGTTCAATTATGGTTGTCCCCATTTTCCTCCCATTACTCTCCCCTGCCCTACCCACCCACTACCTCCCACACTCAGTCCTTTCCCTGTTGTCTTTGTTCATGGGTCCTTTATACATATTCCTTGATGACTCTTCCCCTTCTTTTGCCCATTATCTTTCTTACCTTTCGCCTCTGGTGACTGTCAGTATGTATTTTTCTTTCCATGTCTCTAGTGCTATTTTGCTTGCTTGTTTGTTCTGTTAATTAGGTTCCACTTATATGTGATATCATATGATATTTGTCTTTCACTGCCTGGCTTATTTCACTTAACATGATGTTCTCCAGTTCCTTCCATGCTGTTGCAAAAGGGAGGAGTTTCTTTCTTTCTTTCTTTCTTTTTCTTTCTTTCTTTCTTTCTTTCTTTCTTTCTTTCTTTCTTTCTTTATTTCTTTCTTTCTTTCTTTCTTTCTTTCTTTCTTTCTTTCTTTCTTTCTTTCTCTCTCTCTTTCTCTCTTTCTCTCTTTCTCTCTTTCTCTCTCTCTTTCTTCTTTCTTTCTTCTTTCTTTCTGCTGTGTGATATCCCATTGTGTAAATGTACCTCAGTATTTTTATTCACTCATTTACTGCTGGGCACTTAGGCTGTTTCCAGCCCCTGGCTATTGTAAATTATGCTATTATGAATATTGAGATGCAAATGTTCTTTTGAATTGGTGTTTCAGGATTCTTAGGGTATACACTAAGCAGTGAAAAGGCAGTTCCATCTTTAGATTTTTTAGGAAATTCCATACTGTTTTCCACAGTGGCTGCACCAGTCTGTATTCCCACCAATGGTGTAGTAGGGTTCCCTTTTCTCCACAACCTCACCAGCACTTATTGTTTATTGATTTGGCTGTGATGGCCATTCTCACCAGTGTGAGGTAGTATCTCATTGTAGTTTTAATTAGCATCTCTCTGATGGCTACTGATTCTAAGCATCTTTCATATGTCTCTGGGCCATCTGTATGTCCTCCTTGGAGAAGAGTCTATTCAGGTCCTTTGCCCAATTTTTAATTGGATTGTTTGTCTTCCTGCAGTGGAGTCATGTGAGTTCTTTATATATTTTGTAGATCAAACCCTTGTCCAAGGTATTGGCAAATATATTTCCCCATATGGTTGCTTCCATTTTCATTTTGCTGATGTTTTCTTTAGCCATGCAGAACATTTTTAATTTGATGAAGTCCCATATGTTTATTCTTTCCATTATGTCCCTTGCTCTAGGGGACATATTGATGAAAATATTGTTGCATGGAATATCTGAAATTGTCCTATGTTCTCCTCTAGGACTTTTATGGTATCATGACATATATTTAAGTCTTTTATCCATCTTGAGTATATTTTTGTTTATGGTATAAGTTGTTGGTCACATTTCAATTTTTTGCATGTAGCTGTCCAGATGTCCCAATACCATTTGTTGAAGAGGCTGTTTTTATTCCATTTTATGCTCCTGCTCCCTTTGTCAAATATTAACTGAAAATATAGACATTGTTTTTTGGGGGGCTTTCTGTTCTGTTCCCCTGATCTATGTGTCTGTTCTTATGCCCATACCAGATTGTTTTGATTACTGTAACCTTGTAATATAGTTTGATATCAGGTATCATGATTCCTCCTACTTTGTTCTTCTTTCTTAAAATTTCTGAGGCTATTCAGGGTCATTTATTGTTCTATATAAATTTTGAAATGTTTTTCTATATCTGAGAAATATGTCATTGGCATTTTGATAAGGATTGCATTGAATCTATAAATTACTTTGGGTAGTATGGACATTTTGATGATGTTAACTCTTCCAGTCCATGAACATAGTATATGTCTCCATTTATTTGTGTTTCCTTTAATTTCTTTCTTCAGTGCTGTGTAATTTTCTGAGTACAGGTCATTTACCTCCTTGGTTAGGTTTATTTCTAGGTACTTGATTTTTCTTGTTGCTATAGCAAATGAGCTGTGTGTATTATCAATACTTCATTGCAATTTATTATTTGTATTTTATTTTTAGGATGATAAATTATATTACATTAAATTTAAAAGTTGGTAGTCTCGAATTTTAGCCAAGATGGAGGCATAGGTAGATATATGTTGCTTCCTCTCACAACCAAAAGAAGGATAACAACCAAGTTAAAAAAAAATCATGAGAACTGCCAGAAAATCAAACTGAACGGAAGCCCAACAACCAAGATGTTAAAAAAGAAACATTCATCCTGACCAATAGGAGGGGTGGAGACAGGAAGCTGGAGTAGCTAGGATGTATGAAAAAGCAGCAGCTAGCTGACTGGGCTGACCCACATTTGCATATCAATAAACTGGGAGACACAGACCATGCAACCCAGGATTCCAGCTTGGGAAACTAAAGCCTCAAAACCTCTGGCTATAAAAATCTGTGGGGGCTGTGGCAGTGGGATAAACTTCCAGTCTCACAGGAGGGTACATTGGAGGGGCCCAGAGGATCCTAGAATGTACAGAAACCCACCCACCTGGTAATCAGCACCTGAAAGGGCCTGACCTACTTGTGGGGAATGAGGGAAGTGACCGAAAGCAGGAGAGAGCCAGGCAAGTGGCACTGGTCCCTCTCCCACACCTCCCCTACATACAGCGCTACAACATGGCAAAGTGGGTTGTCCCATCCTGGTAAATATCTAAGGTTCCACCCCTTACAATATAACAGGTACACCAAAACAAAGAAACATGGCCCAAATGAAAGGACAGATCAAAACTCCAGAAAAAGAACTAAGCAATGAGGAGATAACCAACCTATCAGATAGAATTCAAAACATTAGTAATCAGGATGCTCACAGAAATGATTGAGTATGGACACAAAATAAAGATAGACGTGAAGGCTATACAAAATGAAATAGGAAAAACATACAGAGAACCAACATTGAAAGGAAGGAAACAATTTGGAACAAAAGGAAGAAGTAAACATTTAACCAGAACAGAATGAAGAAAGAAGAATTCAACAAAATGAGGAGAGGCTTATGAACCTCTGGGACAACTTTCAACATTCCAACATCTGAATCATAGGGATGCCAGAAGGAGAGGAGGAAGAGCAAGAAATTGAAAACTTATTTGAATAAATAATGAAGGAAAACTTCCCCAATCTGCTAAGGAACTAGACATGCGAGTCCAGAAAGTTCAGAGAATCCCAAAAAAGCTGGACCCAAGGAGAAACACACTAAAACACATCATAATTAAATTCCCCATGATTAAAGATAAGGAGAGAATCTTAAAAGCAGCAAGAGAAAAGGATAGGGTTATCTACCTAAGAGTTCCCATAAAACTATAAGCTGATTTCTCAAAAGAAATCTTTCAGGCAAAAAGGGGCTAGAGAGAGGTATTTGAAGTCATGAAAGGCAAAGACCTACAACTTAGATTATTCTATCCAGCAAAGCCATCATTTAGAATGGTAAGACAGATAAAGTGCTTCCTAAATAAGGTAAAGCTAAGTGGGTTCATCATCAACAAGCCCTTGGAATATGAAATGTTAAAGGGACTTATCTAAGAAAAAGAAGAAGATGAGAACTATGAACAGTAAAATGACAACAAACTCACAACTATCAACAACTGAAACTAAACAAAAACAAAAACAAAAACAAACTAAGCAAACAACTGGAACAGAAACAGAATCACAGAAATGGAGATCATATGGAAGGCTATCATCAGAGAGGGGTAGGAGGCAAATGGGAGGAAAAGGTATAGCTAATAAGAAGCATAATTGGTAGGTACAAAGTAGACAGGGAGAGGTTAAGAATGTTATAGGAAATGGAGAAGCCAAAGAACTTATATGTATGACCCATGGACATGAACTAAGGCATGGGGGGGTGGATGCTGGAGGAAGGGGGATGCAGAGTCGGGGGATTAAAAGGGAGAAAAAAATAGGACAACCGTAATAGCATAATCAATAAAATGTACTTAAAAAAATTGGTAGTCTCAATTATTTGTTCCTTGAAACAATCAATGTCGCTCTCTTGGGGAAAATAAAAGTATTGCCAACAAATGATCCCTCCATTTTAATAAAAAAGTGTGGGAGAACATAATTCTAATATTGCAAAAGCATTGTCAGAATTACCTTCACATACAGTAACATGGAAGCAACTATAAAGTATGGAGAGAAAATTTCACAAAAAATTATACAGACTAGTAGATGAGATAACAAAAACTTCTCTGATGTACTGTGTGATTTCCTTTTTCTTCAGTATTTTTTGTTATTCTGTTACAGTTGTCCCAATTTTGCACCTTTGCCCTCCTCTGCCCAACCCAACCCCTGCTTCCACAGTCAATTCCTGCACTGTTGTCCATGTCCGTGGATCATTCATACAAGTTCTTTGGCTAGTTCCTTCTCCATCTTTCCTCCATTACCCTTCTCCCTCCTCCCCTCAGGTCACTGTCAGTCTGCTCCAGGTTTCCATGCCTCTGATTCTAATTTGCTCCTTAGTTTATTTTTTTCTCATTAAATTCCTCTTATAGTTGAGATCATATGGTATCTGTCTTTCAGCAACTGGCTTATTTCACTTAGCTAGCATTCTCCAATTCCATCCATGCTATTGCAAAAGTATGACTTCCTTCTTTCTGCTGTGTAGTATTCCATTGTGTAAATGTACTTGTTTTTCTTTTTCTTTTTTCTTTTTGGTGTATTTTATTGAGTATGTTATTTTACCTTAAGAGTTTCAAAGATTTGTTTTAAATTACTGATTATCTAACACTATTAATTATTCATTCCCCTTTATAATCTATTTATTTCTAAATTGTTGTTTATATGGTCTGACTCTGTTTAAGTAATGGCAATTATTGAACTTTAGTCTCATTTCTTTATGTACCACACAAGAAAATAAGAAAGATACCTTAACAAATATCATAATAATAAGTTGAAAATCAGTAATTATTGAACATTGGCCTCATTTCTTTGTGTGCAGCACAAGGAAATAAGAAAGAAACCTTCACAAATATCATAATTTAAAAATTATTCCAAATTAAAAATAATTTTCATTAAATAATGAGAGGCAAAGAAAATGAGAGCTTTGAATGTTGTTCTGTGATAAGCAAATGTGTGATTTTAACATAGTCACAGTCACAGATAAATTTTCTCAATGTAGCCAAGAGATTAGCACATTTAAAAATTACAAATTATTGTAAGTGCTCAGGGTTAAATTGACTAGAGTTCATGTTAAGTGAGCAATCTGGCACTCTCACACAAAATAGCTTACAGCCAAAAGTGAATTATTTTCAAAAGTGAAACTGAAAAGTCAGTTGAGCTTAGACCACTGCATATCTTCTGCCAGCACATTGTTTTCATGACTGAAAACATCATGTTGGGGAATGAATGGATTGCTTCAGGACCACCTTAGAAAATGTTTCAACAATATAATTGTAGGTCACAAAGTGAACATGATGAGTTTCTTTTTCTGTGATTAAAATTGGTCATAAAATAATTTATCAAATAAGGTTTAAAGCTATTACAAAAAGGTTAGTATTTTTGATCATGAAAAATCATGACAATAAATTGTATTTCAAATTAACAGTAGTATATGCAATTTAGAATCTTTAACACTATGAATACATATAGTTGTAAGTGAAGTAATAATGAACAGTGCAGTGATTTAATATTTTAAATATTCTCTTTAAAACCATTTAAATGTGATTATGTATTCTTTTGGGAGTACATTGTCAGAAAATAGTGGGATGGGACTATAACAATAAGCTGTATTTAGAAAGACAGAGAAAACACAGAAAATGAAGCAATAATTGGGGTAACTTTGTCCCTGAATAACTTAGAGACAAAACCAAGCTTTGTCAGTATTATTTATAAGGGCACTAAAAAGTGTGCGTATGCATTTGTGTGCACGTGTTGAGGGCATTTAGCTGTTACTAGGCCAATCTGTTATAACACTGACAAACTAATACTAGATCAGGAAGGAAGGCGAATTAATGGAAGTGGAATGGTAGAAATCCAGGAAAGTAAGCTAACCTGTGGGTCAGATTAGAGTAATTAAAGAGAAGAAGATTTATAAAACAAGCAAAATATGGTAAGAATGATGCACACAAAAGTTTGGGACATAATTCATCCTATGCCATTTAATATCTGGAATCACGTTTGTACAGGAGAGCCACAATTTCTAATGGAGTTCATGACCCTGGGAAAGCTTGACTTGTGTATGAGGTGAGAGCCCGCAAAAAAGGGATTTATTTTTGAAAAGTGCGTATTTATCCTCACATGTTTAAACTTCAGTCACTTTCAAAGTACTCTCCATTTGATGCAATACACCTTATTGAGGCACTTTTTCCACTGTTGGAAACAGTTTTTGAACTCATTGATTTTTATGTCTTTTAGTGCTTCTACTGTTTTTTTTTTATTTGTTTTGTTTTACCTCTTTCACATCAACAAAACATCTCCCTTTCAGGGCTCTTTTTCATTGAGGGAACAAAAAAAAAATAGCTGAGGGCCAAGGTCAGGTGAATAGGGAGGGTGGGGAATAGGGTTCATGCCCTACTGCTGAACCTTCAGAAAGGTGTGGGCAGGTGCTCTTGCAAATTACCCATCATGAAATGAGCAAACGTTGAAAGTGCCTAAAAAAAAGAAACTCGCTGAAGGGAACACAGTCTCACAACAATGCCAGCTGGTACACTGATACAGATGGGTTCCTAGAATACTAACTTATTCAGGGAAGCCTGTACTACAAGGGACCCCCTCCCCAGAAGATAATTTTGGGTGTTTTCGGGGGTGCCCTCTCATAATTACATATAGTTTTTCAAGGATAGGTACTTCATAAGGCTGTTGATGGCAAGTCTGCCGCTCTGCTACAATCGAATACCTTTGATGCCTATATCTTCATTACTAAGTTCTTACACTAACACTATGTTTGACATGATGAATTGTCATGTAAACATCTTGAAGCTATAAATATATTATTTTTTGCCATTAACATTTTTTAATTCTTGATTTATACACTGGAAACCAACTTTGTAATACAAGGTGCCATTTACTAAAACCCTTTCACATTTTAGGAACTCTATGTGCTTTTCTGCTCTCTCATAGGGAAAAACAAAAACAAACACAAAAACATTAAATGGCAAGAGAAGTAAAGTTTAGTAGAAGTAATCTCTTGACCAAAGTCACACAGTTTGAAAACCGACCCCTTCCAGGGTTTATTCCCAGGTCTGTGTGTCTCTGAAGCCCAGCATCTGGACTTTATTCTGATATCACATGCTCAGCAGATATGTAGATTTAAAATTTAACAAATTCAGAAAGGTCTGATATAAACCCTAAGGAAAAAGTCCAGTGCAAACAACTAATGATATGAAAAACCATTCCCACACATCTGAAATTGACTTTGTAAGGAACAAAAATTACTCTATAATAAGACCATTAAATACTGCCTTTTATTAGGAGCTGTATCAGAGACTAACCCAGGGTAGATTTGCCCGCGTTGCCACTCTTTTTTATTCTGCCTTTGGGTGGACTTTAACACTGATAGATTCATCCTGTGCTTAGATGTACAAGTTTAAGGACAAAAAGGGAGACCATTTTCCCCCTTTGTGTGTGAGCCTTTTTCTGTTTTAACACTGAGATTTCCATGTTCCTGGAATACCCTCAGAGATGAGAACGATTGGCCACACTGCTTGAGATACGCTCTAAGGAGGAGGAGTGTGGCTATAAATCAACTTTTAAATGAAAGTTATCTTAAAGAGGATGGATTGTGCTTTCAAGTTCACATGGTTCAACTTGGTGACAGTTTACAAATAAGATGTAGTAATTTTGACTTAACTTATTCTACAATAAAGCAAACAAATAGAAGAATTGGACAAAACATTTCATTTTTGGATTGCCAAAAAATTAACATTTTTCTCCCTCTTGCCTATATTCTGAAGCAAACTGCTCAGACCATAAATTTATATTTGAAAGATGGAGCATTGTCCCTGTGTAACTGAAATTGCAATGCTCTCTTCCCCCTTTAAAATTTTCTATCTGTTACTTCTTGAAAATGCAACTATTTCTTAACTTCCATGTTTTAGTGTGTGTGTATCAAGCAAACGGATTGCTTTTTCCACACAGGAAAACAAAACCAAACCCAAGATTGTGTTTAGAATATTGGAAGTGTACAGGGGTGGGGGGAGGGAAACATGATCAAGACAGTAATAATATTTGATAAAATTTGAAGAATTGCTTCAGAGGAAAATTATTCCTCCCTATTGGACAGTAACACATTCATAAATCTTGATGCTTATCCAGAATTTAAAGATCTACAGATAACTAAAGATCTTTGGGGGCCAATTTAAAGTCATGAAGAGAAAATAAGAGCCAATTGTCTGAAGGTGTATTTTTATCATGTTTTTATATATTCCCTTTATCACTCTGTAGATCAGAGCAGCACTGAATGACTTATTCTTTCCATCAATAATCCTTAATCCTAGGGAGTAGGAACCTATTTCATTGTAGAGGGTAGAGCTGAGATGCATGATGTAAATAACTACACAGGTTTTATAGAGTGTATCACAGAGGTACCAATTGATTAATACTCCCATGGAGAGTTTGTATATCTTTTTACTACGTAAAGGATTTGTATATCCTTTTATTATTATGTTTTATTTCTTTTAAGTCATTCGGTTTCTGAGAGCAATAATCTTTGTATTACTTTCTTTAGCTCTCTATTTCTTATTATCAGAAGTTTGAGTTGTTACAGTGCTCCTTCTTAAATACACATATTTTCATGTAAATATTATTAACCTATTGTTGTACACATTGTAAACAAAATGAAACTCGGAAATCAAAGGCAAAATAGCTTTATTTCTTAATCAAGAAAAATCGCACTCTATTAAATATTTTTCACTTGGCTTTGCAGCCTGCTTTCTTCATTTAACAGGGTATTGTGAAATTTTTCTCAAGTCAATTAACACATATGTACACATACAGATGAGGAGTGAATGGAATGGGTACATACAGTATGAGTGCCTGGTAACATTAGAGTACCAACTGTAGCTTGTGGTCTTGAATTTAAAGTGAGATGAGTTAATGTAGTTTTATGTTTATTTTTTTCCATGCACATAAACCTGCCTTGGTACATGAGTGGTGTATAAAACCTCTTAGATTTAGTTAGGAATGTTATTTTGGCAAGAAATTTGGATTAATTAGTGGGGAAAATATTTAAGGTGTAGGTAATAGGGTGATTGATGTGATTAATTGTGAATTATGATCTAATTAATAAAATAAAATGAAGACATCAGGTACGTGAGGGACTATGAAAATCATTTAGATGGAGTCATAGATTTTTGGTATAAAAATCCTAAGGGGGTAGGTGGAATTAAACAGAGATACTAATGGCAGAATATAATGGATAAAGTTAAGATGATGAATTGATTGTGAGCATTGGTAGTGCCAAGTGTAAGCGACGTCTGAAGTGGTATGGAGGACATGATCTTGGAAGAGATGAGCTCAAGGATCTGAGAAGCATGACCATAGGTAGGATAATTTATCTGAAAATGAACTGAAACTGCCAAAATTTAACTAAGATGATAGTAGCATTTGTGAGCCAATGAACATAATTTTGAATAAATTAAGGAGAATGACCCAGTTTTTATTATTTGATGGCAACATGGATGGGTGGTGCATGACATAATGCATTGAGACAAGGTTCAGAACTAGTAATTTGGGGCAAAAAAGGAAGAAAATACCAATAATCTGTAAACAAAAGTAGAATACACCTGCCCCACCTCCAGGCTGTATGGTACTGATGGTGTAGGAAAAGCAAACAAAATAAACAAAATAAGTCCAATCTGAGATTGCTGAAGGCAAAGCAATACCTTTTCCTAAGACATAACAATGCCTTTTATGCCTCTCAGACATAGATGATCTCATGCCTTCTCTCCTTTCTGGAATATTAATTTATCCATTTATTCATGTATTTATAAAATATTGAATGCCAGGTAAGTAATAGAATCTTTGTATACAGCATTGAACAGATAAAGGTCATTGCTCCATATGGTGTTTCTACACCAGTGTTGGAGATAGATAATACAAAAATTAATAACTAATTATAATATAACTTTGATAATCGATAAGGGCTATTGAAGAACAGAGCAAAGCATAGGAAATAGAGTAAGAAGGTGAGCAGATATTTATACAGTGTAGTCACAGAAAGCCTTTACTGGTTCAAATATGAAGATAATTCAGAATTCAGAGAGCAAACCCAGGTACAATCTGGAGTAAAATTACTCCAGCACAGGAAGCAAGTTTGAACAAACACTAAGAAAGATCTGAGGAGGAAAGAGATGAGAGCAGCTAGAGCAAAGATGGTTAGTAGGTAATAATGACAGAAGTTAAAGCAAAAATGTTGGTGATTGCTGGCCTTAACCAAATGCTTTTTCAACATCTATTGATATGATCATGTGATTTTTGTCCTTCTTTTTGTTTATGTGGGGTATTACATTTATTGATTTGCGAATATTGTACCATCCTTGCATCCCTGGGATGAATCCCACTTGACCGTGGCAGATGATCTTTTTAATGTATTGCTGAATCTGGAGTGCCAATATTTTGTTGAGGAATTTAACATCTGTGTTCATCAGAGATATCGGCCTGTAATTTTCTTCCTTTGTTGTGTTTTTACCTGGTTTTGGACTTTGGATGATACTGACCACTAAAAAACAGTTAGAGACTTTCCTCTTCTTGAATTTTTTGGGATAGATTGAGAAGGATACAAATTAGTTCTTCCTTTACTGTAGGTAAAACTCACCTGTGAAGCCATCTGGTACAGGGTTTTTTTGTGCTGGGATTTTTAAATTACTGCTTCAGTTTCACTAGTTATTATCAGTCTCTTCATCCTTTCTGCTTCTTCCTGATGCAGTTTTAGAAGACTGTACATTTCTAGAAACTTCTCCTCTTCACTCAGGTTGTCCAATTTCTTGGCATATAGTTGTTCATAGTTATTTCTTAAAATCCTTTGTATTTCTGTGCTATTGTTTGTAACATTTCCTCTTTCATTTCTGAATTCATTTATTTGGGTCCTCCCTCTTTTTTCTTGATGAGTCTGGTTAGAGGTTTGTCAATTTTGTTCATCTTTTCAAAGAACCACATTCTGAAATGATTGATTCTTTGAATTATTCTTTCAGTTTCTATGTCATTTAATTTTGCTCTGGGAAGGGTCATCAAGGAACACGTACAAAGGAACGATGGACAAAGCCAAAGTGGGGAAGGATTGAGGGTGGGGCAGGGGAAAGTGGTGGTGGGAAAATGGAGACAACTGCATTTGAATATTAAAAAATAAATTTAAAAAATGAGTTGGAATACTATTTTCCAGGCATGCAACCATTGACAATTTATTTAATTATTTTACTTCAATATCACTTCCGTTTTCTTGTTTATGAATTGTGTATCATAATAGGCCCTACCTGATAAGATTGTTAGGGAGATTAAATGAGTCAATTTATAAAATCCCTGCATTAGGGCATGGCATATATAGGCTGTATAAGAATTGCTAAATAAATTAAATAAATAAATAACCCACTTGTGCTGACCAAGAGCAGAAATTGTTTCTCAGCTTACGTTTTGTTAGAAATACGAAGTACTGGAAATATGAGCTTTGACACAGACTTAACTTTTACATTGTAAATTGATATTTTAGTATCCCTAAAGCAAGTTCATTGGTTTAATCAATTTGCAGGGAAAAAATGTTTTTAGATATTTAATGTTACCCCCCAAAGAATTATGTGATTATGAGCTCCGCTTGGCTATCAGGAAGCAGTGAAATGCATGGCCCGTGAGGACATAAAATGTTTAATGAAGAGACTACTAAAGCTCAACTGAATAAAAGACGTCAGGGGAAAGGTCTTGCTTTGAGCACAGGAAAGTCGAAGTGCTGATGGTAGTTAGCTCCCCTGGGCTCGTGCTCTACCTCCCACACAAGTTACAAATACGAACTGAATGGGACTTTACATTAAACAGGAGCAACAACCACCACAGCAGAAACAAGCCCAAACCAAAGCTGTGTGGCCATAAGTGCAGAGCTTGGATTATCTGAAGAAGAAGAGAGTAAGGTAATGTTAATTATATTAACAAAGGCAAAAATTTAAACTGCAATGATTAATTATGAGATGAAGGTACACTGTGTAAGTGGGAAGTAAATGAACAGATTACAAAATTTTCAATGAAGGTGGGAAGAATTAGTGTCCCTTTTAACATGAGAACTTGTTTGATTACAAGTTTAACAAACTGTATCAGAGTAAACCCCCATGCTTGAATAAAAGATGAGTATATCAAATTAAACCGTATACAAAAGTAACAGAGGTCCTGAAGTGCTCCCTTCAAAGAGTCTGCATTTCTTGAATTTATATTCTCATTATTGTTGCAAACTGCCTTCTAACCTCATTTATTCAGCTCCCAGGCTTGCTATCTGAGTCAATGCATATTTATACTGCCTGGCTCAAACTAACTTTATTTCTTAAGTTTAAATTTCCCCTAGAGAAAACATTACCCCAGCTCAGAGGCTGTAACATTTTTCTTCTATAATTCAGGCATATTCAAGGAGATGTCATTTTCCTAATATTCACATTTTCTACCCCTTGATATTTCAGAGGATTTTGATAAGCTTGACCTGTGCTTCACTATAGCCCAGGCTGGAAAAAAGTATGTTAATAGGGCAGATTGATTCAGAGGGGAAATCAATAAACCTAGTAAAAATGGAGTCAGTTCTGAGAAGTCATACCCCTACCTTACACTATTTTCCAAAACTATTTGCATGTGGCTCATAGACCTATAGGTAAAAGGATAACAACTTCAGAAGGAAAAAAAAAAAAAAAAAAGAAGAAGGATGTTTCATGATCTTGGGAATTGTCACACAACAGGACACAATTCAGTAGCCATGTAGGAAAAGATGGATAAATTGGAGTTAATTCATTTAGTGTTCATCAAAGTTCATCATTAAGAGAGAAAAGAAAAGCCACATAATAAGAAAATTTTATATGTGTATGTATATACACATATATATAATTTATATACCTAATATGAGTCCTACTCTTTTACTCAACAATAAGAACCATGGGTAAAAACATGAATATGTACTTAATTAATGAAAAAGGGCAATACAATTGCCAATTAATATTTGAAAAGGCACTTAACTATAGCGGTCATCAGAAGATCCTGAATAAAAACCACACTGCAATTCTGCTGCACACTAACCCAAATAACTAAACTGCGTTTTCTTAAAAACAAGTACAAGAATATGCAGAATAGAATTGCTCATAACTACCAAGTACTCATCAAGAGAAAATAGTCAAGTGAATGGTGCTATCATCACAAAAGAATACTACACATTAATGGAAATAAATAAATAAATTACTTCAGTAAGCAACAGCATGATTATATTTCACAAATGTTGAGTAAAGAAGACAGACACAGGAGAATTCATTTGTCATGATATCATTTACAGTACATTCCAGAGTAGGCAGAAATAATTTCAGATATTAAGGCCAGAATAATTGTTTCCTTGGTGAGATGGAAAGACCTAGGGCTTTTCGGGTGCCGGAAATGTTCTGTCCTTTGGTATATTCTTTGGTCTGGGGTATAGTGACATAGGCTGTTCACTTTATAAAAGTTAACTGAGAGTTACATTTATGATTTGTGCACTGTTCTGTGTGTATGCTATATTTTAATGAAGAATCCACTCTAAAAAGGATAAATCATGCATTACTAATTATAATTAAGTGCCCATTAAGTGATAATTTTGAATTTATAGAACACCTTGGTTCATCATTCTGAAGTTCTATTCCTAACTCAGTGGCACTTTCTTTTAATTCATTATAATTTTAAAAAATTTCAGCAAAGTAGTAAGCATACATTTAAAAATAACTAACCATTTTAAGGTATTTGTTTTAATTTTTAAAGATTCCATTTAAAATACTTTTAAACAAGGAAAAGATGCAAGAATAATACAAAGGATACTGATAATTCTTTACCTAGCTTATCAATTGTTAGCATATTGCCTCATTTGCTTTATTAGTTCACTTTCTGTCTCTCTCATTCCCTGCATGGTGTGTATGTGTGTGTGTATTTTTTTTAACCATTTGAGAGCAAGTTACATATACCATGTCCCTTTATCAACAAGTATCTTTATGTGTAATTCTTATAAATAAGGATATTCTTTTACAAACACAGGCAATTATTACACAGTAAATGTAAGATTAATACAGTATTTTTTATCTAGTTTATTCTCCTTATTCATTTTTTTTTTAAACTAACCCTATAGTTTCTTTTATAAGGTTTTTTTATTCTCCAGTACAGGATCCAGCCAATGGTGAACTATTTAATTAATTTGTCATGTCTCTTTAGTATCTTTCAATATGGATTATTAACAGAAACATTCTTTGTCCATTATGACATTGATGTATTTGGAGGATGCAGTAATACTTTATTATTACTATTATTATTGCTATGAGAGTATTTCTCATGTTAGTCTTCTCTGATGTTTCCTCAAGAATCCCCAACCAGAATAGTGCATGAATGATGTTATATCTTTCACAGGATATCTTCCTCGAAGAGCACATTAGAAATGCTAATTTTGATCAACTGAGTAAAATGTTATATGTTTCTCTACTGTACAGGCACTATAGTTTCCTTATAACAAATAAATAATCTGTATAGAGACACTAATAGCTATTTCTTGATTTGAAACAGCAAAATGGCTGAGAAACTCTATTACTGTGCCACAGTTAATAAAGCACACTCTTAATTTAAGGCTAGAAAGTCTGAATCAATTTCAGTACAGGTAATCTAGAAGTATGAATATGAAGGCAAATCCCAGAACCTCCCACTCCACCAGCAGACCTCTTTGACACTGCGATTTTAGCTTAAGCAATGTGATTTAAGCTTGAACAATGCTTAGATGGATATGACCGGGGTATGTGAGACTGACTTGTGAACTGCAGTTGGATTTTAACATGAGCATATAAACAGAGTGGTTTGTTATGTTACAGCAGAGCATGTTGGAATTAATATTTCTGTAGTGATGTTACCCGGGGAAGAATTAATAACAATTTACAAGGTCCTTTGCTAAGGTGAAAATTGTTGGCCATATATGAAGCTCTATATCTCTATTATCATTCTAATTCAAACTGAAGCTTTGTCTCAGTATTTTTTCATTATCTCATAGATGTTTAACAATGAATCTGAGGAAGATTAATGGAATCGGTTAAAGATCATTTTAGAAGCTACTCTGTTGTCTAATTGAACATATCTTAGCCTTTTAGAGATAAAAATGACATACATGTATTAGGCCTCTGATATCTGATTATAGCTTTTTATTGCAAATAGACCAAAATATATATGAATGTTTCAGTCTTTCTTCAAAAACTGTCAGTTTAAAGAGAGAGGTTTTCTTTTAATTAAAAAAAATGTCTAATTGGACCTTGCCCAAATATAAAGAATCATTTGGCTATTAATTCTGATTTTAGATATGTAGATTTAACAAATCCATTCAAATGCAGCTCTCAAAGATATCAATTAGTGGTTAAAAAAGCAAAGTTGGGATATATGAAGGGGGGTGTACTGATTAAGATATTCTGTTGAGCCACGTTTAAATATTTCACATTTGACACTACTGGTGGTCACTTCTAAACTATATGAACATGAGCTTATTCAAATGTCCAGAAATGAATCCTTCACCTTTTGCTAGATTCACTTATCTCTTTGCTCATCAGTTCCTTCCTTCCTTCCTTCCTTCCTTCCTTCCTTCCTTCCTTCCTTCCTTCCTTCCTTCCTTCCTCCCTCCCTCCCTCCCTCCCTCCCTCATTCCTTCTTTCCTTTATAGGTCATTAGAGGCTAGAAAATAGTATTTGTATACAGAATTTTCTCTGCTAATCACTCACAGCAATCTAAAGAAACCAGTTGTTTTGACTATATTTCCAACAAAATTCAATGACATAAAAATGTTATTGCTGCTACTGGAAGACAAAAATACACAACAAGATCGTTGAATAGAAACTTAGCCTGTTTCTGTTTATGTTCACTGAGTAACTCCAGACTTTAAATTTTGAGGTGGTTTTCTGGGCTATCAGATGACACATACTCAAATATACCTGAGGGTGTTGTGCAGTACATGGTTTTATATTATTTAAGTTAGACTAGTTGCCTGGAATGATTCAGAATAGCCCAAAGACGCAGCCTTTTTCGTGAAAAGAGATTATGTAAGAATTCTCTTATGTGGATTTAAAGTAGATATTTAATCTCTAAAGAGCCACTGTCATCATTCATACAAATCTCATTTTTAAATTGAAGTAATGAAGGCTTAATGGGTGACAGTTACATGTTATGGTGGGAGTAGTAAATGAATAGCAGAGAAGGATTTTGTGTAACAGTTATATGTAATTCCAAAGTGACAGCCATTTATTAAGAATTGCCCCAATTATATACATGGAGATTTCCATTACAAGGTTTTATTCTGTCCCATGTGTACAAAGACTGAAGGACAATTATTACCTTAATATGCTTAATATTAAAAGAAACTTTTTTTGGTATATTTTATTATGTTATTACAGTTGTCCCATTTTTCCCCCCTTTTATCCCCTCCACCCTGCACCCCATCCCATCATCCCCACACCTCTTAGTCCATGTCCATGGGCTGCACACAGCGGTTCTTTGGCTTCTTAGTGTCCCACACTATTCCCAGCTGCCCCCTGTCCATTTGTTTTTTGGTGTGGTCAACATTTTCCCACCACCACTTTCCCCAGCCTCGCCCACCCCACTTCCCACCCTCATGATCTTACCTATAAGTGGAACCTAATCAACAAAATAAACAAGCAAGCAAAATATAACCAGCAACATTGAAATAAAAAACAAACTGACAGTAACCAGAGGGGAGGAGGGAGGAGGATGACAGGGGAAGGGCCATCAAGGAACATGCATAAAAGACCCACTGATGAAAGAAACTTTAAAGTAACAGCTACAGCTTACATGGAAGAGAAAGTTATTTACACATCCTTTTTTTTTTTTTTTATGCATCAAACATTCCTGTCTTTCCTGTGAGATAACCACATTCTTTAAGATTCATTTAGAGTGCCAACCTTTCTGCTTTCCAACATACCTTTCTTCTAGTCACCACTAAAACGTACACGTATCTTTACTGTAATCACTCTACTTTTAGTTACATTTTATTTGTTTTTCTCCATTCTGAGACAGTGAGCTCCTTGTACTGGTGACCTACAGCTTTGTTTCTCAGATCTAGGCTAGAGTATAGCCATATAATAGGTGCCCAGCAAATATTTGTTTAATAAATAGGTGGTTGGATAGAGGGATGATTCAGTTTTCTAAATATGAACTATACTGACTTTTCTCTTGATATTTAAAGCATAGATAAGACAAAAATGATGCAAATTTTATTTAGATAAGCATCAGGTGGTCGTGTTTATTGCAGACTATCTAAAGAGTCCCTTATGATACACATGTCCTATGATTAATTTTAAAAGACTTACCCAAGACTCACTCATTGACTTAATTGCAGACAATTATGCCAAGCACTCTCTAAAAGGATTCTCCTCTACTTAACAACTTGAGAATCCTTCCCTCTACTTTTTTTTTTTAATTGTTTTTTTCAAATGCCCATTAGGAGCACAGTTCTTACAGAGTGACAGATAGATACAGTTACTTTACAAATATAAGTGACTAATGTGTTGCTGTTTGAGCAGCTATATTTCAAGTGAGAAACAGTAACAGGGTAGTATTTAATGGAGGATTTCTGGCTTCCACAATGGATTGGAGAAAAAGTACTGACTCCAGATTATTTTCTTGTTTTGCAAAAGACATGCTGTGATATTCTCCCCCAATCCTCCTTCAGGATGGAAGAATGTGTTTTCCTGCAAAACTGGGGGTGAGTTATCAGACTTTAGCTATCAGATCTCTTTTGAATTGCCTCAACTGCAGTAAACTTCCCCATGCAAGGTCATACCACCTCCCTGTGTAGTCCACATGCAATGCCTGAAAAGTCTACAAAGCCATCTCAATTTTGGAGACCACGGTAAGATCTTCATTGTGGCTATATTAAAGCTCAGATTTTTATGTCCACTTCTACTTCTTTTCTTTCCCTTCATCCATGTTGATTCCAAGAATATTCCTTAATATTTTTCAGGTATGATAATCTATTCTGAGATTCAGCTTCTGAAAATCCAGCATGTGAGGACATCCATTCCGTAGACCATGCAAATAACTTCAAAGCCCCCAGAGTAAAAATGTAAAATCTCTGTTGTCAACAGCACAAAAATGTATATTTGTTTTTCTAATAACAATTAGCCTATCAGGTAAGTTACCTGTCATATGTTAATATCCAAATGAGGATATTAGAAACTCTATTATTTAGGTATCAAAGTCATAACTAAGGACTCACAAGGTACTTTTATAGTCTATTGTGAAATTTAATTGCTAATTTTTGTACACATAAGTCAGGTGTATAAAAATATATAATCCTACCCTCTTTGCTTAATTTTTTTATTTTCAACTTTATTAATTTAAAGAAAAAGAACATTGTCATGGTTATGGGCATAATTGAGAAATGCAAATCAAAGAGATGGCTTTGGTCAAAGGGAAATTTGGTTGAAAATAGAGCATGAGCATTTTTAAAATATAGGCTGACACAGACAGAATCATGCAGCCAATGGTTCTAATGGATCTAATAAATGAAGTTAACAAGTCTTAAGGAACCAAAGATATGTAGGTAATGTGATACACTTAAGTAATTAAATATGGACTTAATAATAGAAAATTTCATTGAAGGGAAGGATAAAACTGAGAAAGATATAACTTTTTTATCCACTTCAAGTATGTTGTTGAAAAAAATAATTTGTGTTTTTAAAAAGAAATGAACAAATTAACACATCAGCAAACACATTTTTATCTCTCTAACTTTTCATATAAACAAGTTTCATTGTGACTCTTGTTCCATCAGCAAATATTAATAATTTATAGCAGAAAATCACAATAAAAAAGTTAATTGTTAGGATTCTGAGTGTAAACTTTACTAGGCCTTCACGCCTGTTAGACAAACACTTGTGGGCAGGATATCACAAACCACAAGGATGAAAGTTTATTGATGTAGACCTAAATTCTGATGGCAGAGAACTCACATATATAGCTTATACTTATAGTATCTATTAAAGATGATCTATATTTATCTTCAGAACAAGAAATTATATAAGCATGTATATTCAAATCATTTGAGCAAGGACAAAGAGAAGCCTGGGCACACACAAACACAAACGAATCCATAATATCTGTTTTACAAAAATATCTGCTTCTAGATATGCTCAATTCTGCTATTATTTTTTCCATATCTAGGGATAACGAATATGAGGTTAGTATGAAAAAGTGAGCAGAATCATTTAAAACTACATTGGGAAGTAGAGCTTTAATTAATAAATGGGGTAAAAATGGATGACTCCAGTAGGAAAAGGCAAGGAAATCAATCAGTAAATATAGCAGTGAGAAAATTATAAGGTGAGGAAAAAAACTACCTTAACTTTAGTTATATACATATTTTTTTCTTTGTTTGAATTGTGTGTAAATATATACATAATATATTGTCCTGTCTGGCATGGCTCAACGAATTGAGTGCCAACCTGTGAACCAAAGGGTTGCTGGTTCAATTCCTAGTCAGGGCACATGCTGGGGTTGCAAGTCAGGTCCCCAGTAGGGGGCACGTGAGAGGCAACCACACATGATGTTTCTCCTCCTCTCTTTATCCCTCCCTTCCCCCCTCTCTAAAAATAAATGAATAAAATATTTTAAAAATGCATACATAATATAAACACTTTATAATAACCCCTGGTGTACACTGATTTTTTTCCCCATAGTTTTGCTTTTTCTAGAATGTTATGTATTTGGAATCACATAGTCCCTGTATCATAATTTTCCCCACAAAATATTCATCAGAGAGATCTCTTTTTGTTACTCCTTCATTGAGATCATTTAGTATAAGTTCTTAAGTTTGTAAGTGAAAAAAAAATTAAGAAATGACCTGCCAAAAGTCAAAAAGCTTTTTAAAAATAGAGTAATAATTCAAACACAAAACTCACAATTGTGACCAATGTTCTTTTTCCTTTCTTTCATTACCAAAGGTTAGTTGCACCCCTTTGCCCATATCATGTCTTAACTCCTTTCTTCTACGTTTAAGAAAGTGAATTTCATCTCTTCTTCAAAAATGTTTTATATTCCCTGACTTTGATTTTGAACAGAGGTCTGCAGCTTTTCAGTGAGAAACCAGATTTCCAACTCCTGCCTGCATACCCATAAGTTGTATATTTTTATCATGCAAAGACTGACAGATCCTTTTTTATATGTTACAGTCCTGAATGAAATATTGGTTATCCAGATCTAGCAATACATTAAAAAAATAATACACCATGATCAAGTACAATTTATCCCAGGGATACAAGGATTGTACAATATTCACAAGTCAACAAATGTGATACATCACATAAACAAAATTAAGGAAAAAAACACATGATCATATCAACATACACTGAAAAAGCATTTGATAAAATCCAGCACACATTTATGATAAAAACACTCAGCAAAGTGGGAATAGAGAGAGCATACCTAAACATAATAAAAGCCATATACAAGAAACCTACTGTCAACATCCTACTCAATGGGCATAAACAAAAAGGTTTTCCTTTAAGATCAGGATCAAGATGACAGTGTCCCCTCTCACCACTCTAATTCAACATAGAACTGGAAGTTCAGAGATCAGTCATGAAAAAAAGTTTTAAAAAAGAATCCAAATTGGGAAGGAGGGAGTAAAACTGTCATTATTTGCAGACAACATGATATGTACATAGAAGATGGAGACTATGGTCTCCATCAAAAACTACTTGACCAAATAAATGAATTTGGCAAAGATTCAGAAATTGATGGCATTTTTGTACACTGACAGTGAACTATCAGGTAGAGAAATTAAGAAAAAAATCCCATTTAGCATAGTAACAACAAAAAAATATGAAGAACCTAGAAATAAATTTAACCAAGGAGATAAAAGACCTGTACTCAGAAATCTATAGAACACTGAAGAATGAAGTTAAGGAAGATTCAAATAAATGGAAGCACATATCATGCTCATGGATTGGAAGAGTTAACATCAATAAATTATCCATGTTACCCAAAGCAATTTATAGATTCAATGCAATCCCTATTAAAATATCAATGATATATTTCATAGATATAGAACAAACATTTCATACACTTATATGGGACCATAAATGACCCCAAATAGCCACAGCAATTTTGAGAAAGAAGATCAAAGTAGGAAGGATTGTAATAACTGACATCAAACTATATTACAAGGCCACTGTAATCAAAACAGTCTGGTACTGGCATAAGAACAGACACATAGATCAAAGGAACAGAATAGAGAACTCATGTCTCTATGAGAAACCAGAAATAAACTCATGTCTCTATGGTCAAGTAATATTTGACAAAGGTGGTAGGAACATAAAATGGAATAAAAAGTATCTTCAATAAATGGTGTTGGGAGAACTGGACTAGTACATGCCAAAAAATGAAACTATACCACCAACTTATACCATACACCAGAATAAACTAAAATGGATAAAGGACTTTAATATATGTCATGATACTATAAAAGTCTTAGAGGAAGACATAGGCAGGAAAATTTCAGATATCCCATGTAGCAATATTTTTGCCAATATATCTTGTAGAGCAAGGGATGTAAAGAAAAAAAAAATGGGACTATATTAAATTTTAAAAAGTTTCTTCAGAGCTAATGAAACCATCATCAAAATGAAAAGGGCACCAACTATATGAGAAAACATATTTACCAATGATCAGACAAGGATTTAATATCCAAAACATATAAAGAACTCATATGGCTCAAAGCCAGGAAGACAGACAATCCAATTTAAAAAAATGGATGAAGAATTGAGTTGACACTTATCCAAGGAGGACATACAGATGATTCATAGACATATGAAAAGATTCTCAACATCCCTAACCATCAAAGAGATGCAAATTAAAACCACAGTGAGATATCACCACACACCTGTCAGAATGGCCATCAATAAATCAGCAGACAAGTCATGGCAAGGAGGCAAGGGCATGGAGAAAATGGGACCCTAGTGCACTGTTGGTGGGAATGCAGACTGGTGCAGCAACTGTGGAAAGAATTTCCTCAAAAAACTAAAAATGGAACTGCCTTTTTACCCAATGATTCCACTGCTGGGAATATATCCTAAGAATCCCGAATTATCAATTTAAAAGATCCTAGGCACCCCTATGTTCACAGCAGCACTATTTACAATAGCCAAGTTCTAGAAATAGCCTAAGTGCCCATCAGCTGATGAGTGGATCAAAAAACGGTGATATATTTACACAGTGGAATACTGTGCAGCAAAAAGAAAGAACTACTTTCTTTCTGTATGGATGGAACAGGAGGATATTATGCTAAGTGAAATAAGCAGTCAGTGAAAGACAAATACCATATGATCTCACTTAAAAGAGGAATCTAATGAACAAAATAAACTAACAACAAAAAAAACAGAACCAGATCAGGAAACATGGAACAGACTGACAGTGACCAGAGGGGAGTGGAAAGGGAGTTAATGGCGGAAAGACGGTGAAGGGGCTAGTCAAAGAATATGTATGAATGACCCATAGGCATGGATAATTTTGAGGGGATTGACAGCGTGAGTGGGGCCTGGGCTGTGCATAGGAGGGCAAATGGGGGAAAACTGGGACAACTGTAATAGAATAAAAATAGAACATGTCAGTATTAGAGAGAAAGATCCCTGTGTGAAAGTGCTACAAATGGAAGCCGTATCATTTTCTGCTATCTGTCATTGGTTTTATTACTATTATTTTCACATAAATGCCATAAGCATTATGTAACATGGTACTATCAGAGACCACTTTCTGATTTTTGTTGTCTCAAACTATTGTGAGCAACAAAACTACTTGAGTGCTTGCTAAAACTTAGCCATCTAGTGGGTGCAGAGATCTAGATTTTTAACCATTGCCCACAAGAGGTTCTATTGTAGACAGCCTGTTTTGAGAAACAATGTTTTAAGGTGCAAATATCTCAAGACCTACAGTGTGCTACATAGTCAAATTTAGAATTATAAAGTGACCCATGCACTTTTGGATAAAATCTAAACTTGTGTAGTACTCATTACAAGTTACATATTGTTCTAAGTGTATTGTTTGTCAAATCATGTAATCTTCACAAAAATGCCATGGTGTATTATTACCATCTGTATTATAATTAAACTATTACTAAAATATTAGACATTTAAGTAATTTATTTGAAGTCATGTAGTTGGTACCAGTTATAATTTGATTCCAGGAGAGTTGACTCTAGAGATCACGCTCTTACTAATTACATTATGCTGTCACAGGTCAATCACTGAACCTGGTTGGATAAACCTTGATTTAATATTCTGCTCCATATAAACTTTATTGTTTTTTAACTTCCAGCCTCTCCTCAAGAACATTCTTTCACTCCCTCACTCAAGGGCATTCTCTCTGATTTTAGAAAGAGGGAAAGGAAGGTAGAGACAGAGAGGGAGAGAAACATTGATGCGAAAAACAGATTGATCATCTCTTGTACATACCCTGACCAGGAAACAAACCCACATCCTAGGCATGTGACCTGATGGGTAATTGAATCTGCAACATTTTGGTTTATGAGATGATGCTCCAACCAAAGAAGCCACACTGGCCAGGGCCAGAAATAGTCTCAATTCTTACTATTCTTAACTGAACTTCATATACTCCTGTGATTAATGCCTTAACCCAGAGAGAAAGGACCCAGAGGAATTCACCCAAGCTGGCATGTGACACCTGCAGTTACACCTGTTAAAGGGATAAATCAAGGTATTTCCCCAGGATGTGAGTGATGACACTGTGACTGGAGATTTATTTAAAATGTATCATTTATGAGTGACCCTGAAACTAAAAGTTGGTCATATTTTCTGGGTGAACTGTCAGTTAGAAGGAAAGGATAGAAAAAAATTATCTAGGAGAGAAAGTCATAAATCCCAGATAAGAATGAGATGACTCCAGAGTGAGATGATTTCAGACCAAAGGTGGAAGCTAAATTCAGAATCACTGAAAATGACCAAGTGTTTTACCAAACACTTGTTATAGATATAGGGTATCTATAATATAATCTCAGTAGAGAAGAAAACTCTACTATAGTATAAACTCAGCAGAGAAGAGAAAGAATAGAGAGTAAAAAAAAATAAACAAGAGAATATATGATAGTTGCTGAAATAAACTAAGTGGTTTTGTTCATGTCCTTAAAAAATAAAGTTAGAAAATGTCTAGTTTATGCAAACATCAGTCAAAAGGTATGATAGAAAACCAAAGCAGTCACTTTCCCATTAGAACTGCCTTCTTATTTGTGACCTTGCAAGCCATTTATCATCAGTGTCAATGCAGTCCAAGACCCTGGATTACAGTTATTTAAATATTTACTATCATATTGCCTATAGTAAACCTATGTTTCTTAAATAGACAATATTTCCAAAGAGGAGAGAGAACTATGTAAGCAGTATGTTACTTTATATCAAGGTTGTTTATCAAATCTTAGTAAAATTGAGAGAAAATCATATTGCAAATAGCACATGGTCTCATCATTTAATGAATTCCAAGAGTAAATAGTGACATTTACATGATCAATAAATTGGTGACTGCAATTAAATTGAATATATTTAGAGCCAATTTAAGCTCTAGAAACCTTCAAGACATCTTGATTTTATTCAAGCTAGGACATTGTAGATTCTTAAATTGGGCGATATTATCAGTGGCAGAGTAGGCTGCTGATGCAGAGGTCTCACTTCGTAGGCATATGAACAGACTACAGAGGCCCATGAACAAACCACTGCCATTGTAATGTATCTGGAAGGGACACAACTGAAAAATTTAAAAAAGAATAAGGGTGAATGTCAACATTGGGAAAGTTTTGCTTTGGGATATTCTGGCTGGGTTTCCACAGAGAGTGTAGGGACTGGCTAGATTTGACACACATCTCTTGTCCTATTATCATACCTCACTTGTCAGAGTCTCTTCATAAAGTGAAGTATGGACATAACTTTACTCTGTAAGATGCTTTGTTTCTCATTTTAAATAGGTATAGATAGTCAAAAAGATGCATTTGTTCAGTGGACCAAGCAAACAATGAGAGCAATCATTATTTTTACATGATAGATTTTTTTTTTTTACTTTTGAGGCAACATTGTATGTCTCCTAGTAATAGCTGTTTCCTCATTCTTAACCAGAAAATTAGAAAAACAAAAGATGAGGAAAAGGTTTTATTTCATACGGTTCTCTGTCCTTTAGTCGTTATTTTTGTTCTCATTGTCAAAGTTTTGGGTATGTCTTCTCCTCAATATCACACCAAAATAATCTCAGGTTTTCTACAGGACCAAACGAAAACAAAACCCAAGTAAAACAAAAGAGAAGGTAAGGTAGTATATTATAAACAGTTAATCCAATTACATGGCCATATAACTTAATCTGTTTTTTCTTTTAGTTTCATTAAGTAGAAACAGGGCATTAAACTGAACCAACTTAATGAGGATGAGGGAAAATAGAAGTTGAAGAATCAGTTGAATTTGATGCTTTCTACACATGCTTCTACAGGCAAATATGGTAGGATTAGCTGGTTGATAATCAGTCTACCTGCTAATGGGAGAACCCTTTCCAAAGCTGTTTTCTCTATGCATCCTTGATAAATGTGGCTGCTTCATGTGCTAGCTTCTCAGAAAAAGAAATATAAATGAATAATAAATATAATAAAGTATTTATGACAATTCTTTATTTTTGGAGTGTACAAATAAATAAATAATGAGATTTTTTTCTTCAGTAAATTGGCAATGTGTTTGTGTATGTGTTTGTGTGTATTTAAGTTTTATTTAATATCCAGTAGCAAAACAATTGAAGAAAATTTAGATATTTATTTAATGCTTAAATAATTTATAGTGCAGCCATATTGTGAGATTAGGCAGACTTTAAAAGAAATTATTTTGTTATATGTCCCTAAAATATGTACAAGATAAATTATTTTGAAAAACATTTTGAAGCACTGTGTATCATCTCATCATGTTAGAGAAATATACATGTTAAATGACACAATAATATCCAAAAAGATTCATACAACTGGGATAGCAGTAACTCTCTATGGGTGTTAGTAAATAAGAGATTTAAGATAGGATTCTTCAGGTAGTATAAGTGTGTGTGAGAGTGAGACAGAATATGTAAGTGGGAGTATACTTCTGGGCTGTCTATTCTGCTTCATTGTTGTATATGTCTGATTTTGTGGAAGTACCACAATCTTTTGATTATGATAGCCTTGTAGTATAGCTTGGAATCAGGGAGCATGATACCTTCAAATCCTTCTTTCTCAAGATTGCTTTGTCTTTTCATGGCCTTTTGTGAACCCATTCTGAAAAGTCCATTGGTATTTTGATAGAAATTGCATTGAATCTGTAGATTTTGGGGGGTGGCACAGCCATCATAATGATACTAATCTTTCCAGTCTATGGGCACAGTACGTTCTTCCATTTGTTTGTATTCCCTTCATTTTCTTTCTGTGATCTCCTATATTTTTCAAGTACAGGTCTTTCATCTCTGGTTAAATTTATACCTAGATATTTTATTCATTTTGATGCAAAGGTAAATGGGATTTTTTTCTCAATTTCTTTTTTCTGATTATTCTTTATTGGTATATAGAAACATGATGGATTTCATTATATTAATATTGTATTCTTCTATTTTACTGAATTCATTTATTAATTCTATAAATTTTTGGTGGATTCCTAAACTATTTTAAATGTTTTTCCTTTCTCCCTCCTTTATGCCCTTCTTTCCTTCATTTCATCCTTCCTTCCTCCCTCCCTCCCTCCCTCCCTTCCTTTTTTTCTTCTCTCCTTCATTCAAAGTACTCTATTTAAGTTAGCATATGGTCTTACCATCTCAGACCATACCGATTACTCAAAGTACCATCTGCAGCTACCTCAGGTATTTGCACCATAAACTTGAAAATTAACCTAAACTGAGTGTTTCATGATTTTCTTCAACTCTTTTATTAAACCACTCTACTATTCATATACTATTACATAACTTCAAGTATTATGGTCTTGTATTTCTTTTTATTCCATGTTATTGCTTATTTAGTGAAATTCTACATTGCATTTTAAGTGTTATATAAATTTCAAAGTCTCTTTTCATGCATTAGTATGTTTAACCTTCACAACAATCCATGAAATAGTATTGTATATATATTACCCTCCCCCTTTGGAAGGTATGAAAATATATATATTAAATGATTAACTCAGGTTCACCCAGAAGAGTGTGGAGTAAAATCCATAATTCTTACATTATCATGACCTTTAATACTGTAGTGTTAAATTTCAGCTGTGTGTTGATATTTTATGGAGTGAAATTTACATTTTTGCATTGTTTTTTTTTGAACAAATATGTTTATTATGCCAGGTTCCTTCTACTCCTAATAAGACATATAATATTAAAAGTTCATAGATTATTATCAATAATTATAATAGCCAACATAATTATTTAACTACCCATGTGGTGGCTTTCAAGATGAATAGAACTGTTCTCAAATAAAATGAGTTTTATTTGTACTTCTATATATTTCATTTTATACATTTAAAAAATGTGTCCTGAGAATGGGTCCTTAGATTTTACCACATTGCCAAACAACCTGTGACAAAGAACAGGAGCTAGAAGCTATGCTCTTACTGCTTTGTTTGCATCACTACTTACACTGAATCCCAGGTTCTTCAAATTTTCAAGTAAATATGTTTTAAATGTATGTGTGAATAAATTTATCAGTATTATATTTAAGGTAAATGACTTATTTTCCTAAAAATTTGCTTTAATTTAAAAATGAGTAATTTAGATCTAAGACCAATTTATATTTTATTTAATTTATTTTTATTAAATATATCAGGGTGACATTCATTAGTAAGATCCTATAGGTTTCAAGCATACATTTCTATGATATATAATCTGTATACTGCATTGTGTGCCTACCACCCAAAGTCAAACCATCTTCTGTGAACATATATTTAGCCCCCTTGACTCCCCCACCCCCACCACTTTTCTATTTTTAAATACCATTTGAGCCAAATAAGCTCACATTCACAGGAAAGTCCTATTTATAGTGAGATAAGAAATTTACTCAGAAAACTAAAGTCCTGGGTTCACAGTCTGCCTCCTCAAGCAAAATACTTACTTCTTTTAAGTTCACTTTACTTATAACTAACACAGGAATCCATTAATTCATCCCAACAACAAATATTTATTAATAATCACCTAGTATATGCTATGAGTTATACTAATAGGACATAATAATACTTTGCCTTCATGAGGTTTTTGTGAGAATCAAATGTTAATGTATATGAAATTACCTTATAAAATTTAATGGGCTGCAAATGTAAGAAACATCTCTAATGTTCTGCAAGATTTTAAATTGCTTTTTAAAATAGAGAAGACAAAATTATATTAATCAGATCTTTATTAGCCAGGGAATTTTATTGAATTATAATTCTTGAAAATTGCTTATAACTTTTAAAATATATATTATCCAGTTTTTCAAAATACCATATTATGTTCCATACCATGTATATATAAAATAAAAAATGCTTTATTAATGTTTTTTTATACCACGTGTGTATATGTGTGTGCTCTGAGGGAGGGTGTTCTATCTTATTTGCATTTTCAGTTAACAAAATATATTTAAAAGCTTGTTTCTGTCTCTAAATATATGTAAGTTTTTAGGAAGCTATTATTATTATTATATCATATTGTAGACAGACTCTAATTTAAAATGTTTGCCCTTCCTGTAGTTACTTTGTTTGTTTGTTTTTTCCCTCACCCCAGGGCATTTTTTCATTATTTTTTAGAGAGAGAGGAAGGGAGAGGAACATTGATGACAGAGAAATGCAACACTTGGTTGTCTCCTGTATGCACCCAGACCAAAGACTGCATGCACTTGGACCGAGGACTAAACCCACAACCTAGGTGTATGCCCTGACCGGGAATCAAACACATGACCTTCAGTTATGGCACAAAGCTCCAACAAACTGAGCTACACTGGTCAAGGCATTACGATGTTTTTTATAGTCTTGGTTAACCTGTCTGTGGCCTTGCAGCTCTTTCTTTAGAAGCCATTCATGAAACAGACATGTTATCTATAGTTTTTCCCCATTCTATCTAATTTGAAGACACAGTGGCCTTATATCCAGGTCAAATACCTACAAAAGTTTAACAGATTTATATTATAACAGTTTACCTTTTTAAGAAAAATATAAAATATTCATTAATACTACCTGAACTTTTATTGAGCACTAATCTTATGTCCAGAATTATTTAAGTGTTGTTGGAATAATAAAATATGAAGGTCATTTAGTCTTATTCATTTAAAATGACAAAACCACATTTAGGGTAGACCGTAGACTGTCAAGTGTTGATGCGGTGATCAGTGTCAATTCTTTCCATCATTTATGGAGAAGGCTGGAACTGAATTGTTCCTTAAAGATATTAGAGTAAGGATAAGTAGTGTGATGGACTATATGTATGGTGTTTCTTCATCTTTTGTCTCCCTTTTTTCACATATTAGCTTCATGTTCTTGGGAGATGAGTATAATACCTTAATACCCCGGCTCAAGGTGTGGCCATTAGATTTGCTCTGAATAATAAAATGTGAACAAAAGTAAAGTGTGTTTCCTGCAGGGAAAAGCATTTAGAGGTAGGGCATGAGTAATAATAATTTTTATTCCTTTGGCCTGTAGGGAGGTAAGGCAGTAGAAGGAGCCTGCTTTATCAGCCTGGGTTTTGGATGGGAAAATGTGTGGAGCAGAGCCAGAACTGACCCATGTTGCTCATAAAATATAGGTAAGAAATAAACATTTGCCATTTTAAACCACAGAGGGTTTGAAGTCATCTGTGAACACAGCATAACCTAGCCTCTTCAGAGTGATACCAGCAAGCAAACATCTTGGGGTCTGTTAATTACATTTCAATTTCTTTTTTTTAGGAGTGGGTCATAGATGGTACTCATTTAATGTTGCATAAGTTCTAAAAATGCCAAGATTTTAAAAAGGCAAAGATAATGTCCTTAAGTTACTATCTCATTGATGACCAGATATAAATCAATTTATATTAGAATGCGATAAAGGGAGTAAAAGGGCTATGTGCAAAGTATGTAAGTAAAAGGGGTGTGCCTAATCCAGGCTGGAGCAGATACGGGGGAGAGCCTTCTGCTCCTCTGCTCAGTGCATTTACCAGTACCCCTCCCAATGTATCCCTTCCTCTCCAAGAAAAATGTTGCTTACAGTTAAATTAGTGTTAGTTTTTACTGATGATATGACAGATTATCATAACCTTTGTGGCAACAAAAACCACAAATGTGTTATATTACATTTCTATATATGAGAAGCCCATCACAGGTTTCAGTGGCTAAAATCAAAGTGTTAGTAAGACTGCGTTCCTTTCTGTAGGTTCTGGAGAAGAATCTGATTTCCTCTCTTTTCTAAAAAGATAGGGCAAAGTTTAAAGGCTGCCCACATTCCTGTCCTCTTTCTTCCTTCATCTTCAAAGCCTCCGTAGCCAGGTCAAGTCCTTCTTACATTATATATGTCACTTTGACCTCTTTTGCCTTTCTCTAACGCTGTCATGGACCCCTATGATTACACTGACCCACCAGGTCCTCCAGGATAATCTCCCTATTAAGGTCAGTTGATTAGTAATCTTAATTCTATCTACAACCAATTTCTCTTTGCCAGGTAAGGCAACATACTTATAGGTTTCAGAATTAAGATCTGGACATTTGGGGGAGGGAGATTATTTTTTCTGCCTACCATAATTACTGGTAGTCCTATTAGATTCACTGAACCACATTTCTAGGGCCCTTCTAAGTCACAACTCACAACTGTGGAGCTGGTTCGGTGACAATCTGAGAGAAGGTGTCCAGGCAGGGGTGAGTTTGGGGTTAGGAGGGAGGGAAAAGGCAATATTGGTTGGACTCTGTACTGAAGGACTGAGGGGCACCTGGGCAGTTTAGTTGGGAGAGAGAGAGAATACGATTTTGACTTTAACAAGTTCCTTGGGCTTCAGCTTAGGGTTGACTTGAGGGCAGCAGGAATAAAGGAAAGCATACCGCTCTGGGCTGAGAGGGATCCAGAAACAAGGATGAGGCTGAGTGAGAGATAGCAGCTGCTTAAGAAGGAGCGCTGCGATTTCCAAGGGACAATAGGCGTAGGGGGTTGAGCAGGAGAGAGGATCCAGCTGGATTCCCAAACTTACACAGAGAGGGAGCACGTGAGGGGGAGTGGAATTTTCCAGGTGTGTAGGGTGGAGAAGTGGACTTCCCTGATAAACTAAAATCTGATGCTTTAAAACACAAATACTTCCTTTCTAATTCCTCACTTGAAGTTCGGTTACACCTGTATCTGGGGACAGTCTGGTTATCCCCTAGACTGCTTATCTGCAAGTGTCCAAGAAAGTGGATTCAGGGCTACACTTGGAGCCACCTCTTACTTTTTCTGTATACATACAATCTCAAGCAAGTTGCATGATTTAGACTATGGGAGAGACTAACACTTAAGTTACATTCTTCAATACACATTTGTCAGAAAACCCTGGCTCAGATATGAGAAGTACGCTCAGTTAGTTATAAATGATGCTTGATGTCCCTTTTTCTATTGTTTCTCAAAAATTTATATACAAAGAACTCTGGGTAATGGGATCTTGGCAGTGGCATTAGATTAAGAAAAATAGAGGTCCCATATGTACTGTTCTTTTTGGGGGAATGAATCTACATTTTCTGTTCCCTCTAAGACAATACTTGGAAGTTAGTTGATTTGAGTGCTGAGGCCAGGTGTGAGGGAGATAATTTCTGGATTCCCAGCCAGGGTCCAAAATGGAGGTGGCCATGGGAGAGCTATATCCATTTCATAACTTCATACAGAACTGAGGTAAAGCCATGTTAGTCAGCAGATATTTTCTCATAGTTAGGACCAAACTACCTGTAGACACTGCATTTGTTCTGTACATCTGATTGTAGTGTAAATAAATGTGTAATCCTGATACATTATATAAATTGTCAAATGCTGGCTCTCCCAAACTTCACCAAAATAACCTGTTCATAACACAATTTTTAGTTTATTTCTTACTAATGTAAAACATAATGCCAACTCAATAAAGTCTTAGTTATTTATCAAAAAAAAAAGAGGGCAAAATCAGGATACTTACTGAGATTTTTATGTCAGTTTAAGGTGGTTCTTTCAGTGTAGGGCCTTAGTTAGAAGTGGCAAATGATCAGGATATCATAGTTCAGTATTTGTGGGTAGACTAAGGCGAGGATAATTTTTTCTTTTCATTCTCACCCAAGAACATGCTTATTGATTTCAGAGAGAGAGGAAGGGAGGGGGAGAGAGAGAGGGAGAGAAACATGGGTCTGTTGTCTCTTGCACATGCCCTAACCAGACCAAAGCCACAACCCAGCCACGTAGGCCCTGACTGGCAATCAAAGCCATGAAATGTTAGTTCACAGGATCATGGTCAACCAGTTGAGCCACACTGGCCAGGGAAAGGTAAGGATTTAGAGGAAATGGATTAAAAGTGGTTTTTTCATAAACTATAGTTTGATGCCTTTTTTTTTTTAATTTGTTGGCTATTTTAGGAAGTTCCTAGAATTAAAAGAAAGAAAAAAAAAAGTTTGCATCTTTACCTTCCTGGCAAGAATCTCCCAGGATAGTAAAGTAATATGGATGAAGAGACTAGAACAGGAAATTTATGTTAAAGAAATAATAAGCTGTGTGAATGATCTCCGTTCTCATAATAAGTAAAGAAATTTGGAAGAAAGGAAATATCAGCATGCATGAAGTAATCCAATTAATCAGTGGATCAGGAAAATATCTTAACATTACTCAGGACACAAGATTTCCCCTGATCACCACATTTTTAATGTTTCATTCAGTACCTAATTCCTTGCATTGCATTCTTGATATAAGGAAACATCACAGATCTCTGATGTTAAATGGAATCAGTACACTGATACGAAAGGAATCTGCGATAAGCACTTCTCAAACAGTCTTCCACTTGGTCAGAAACAAACGTCCTGATTTCCTGTAAAGGCTTGGATCCCAGAAACAGAGTGATGCCATTCATTGGGAATCTTAATGATGAAGTATTAACTTTGGTAGAGAGAGTTTTCCAAGTCACCTGGAATAGTTTTGACCTGAATTATGAGAAAGACAATTCCCCATAATATAATCAAGATCAGCAAACAGGGTAATGCTCTCCAGAAATTACTGCTGATTTAGCCCTTCATGTACCAAATTAAGAACCGCATCCAAATATATCAGAGAAATGTTAATGCATTATGGAAATGTATTTATAAGGTATTTTGGTTGCAGTAGAGAGTGAAAAGCCTTTTAAGATATATAGGGATTCCAGAATTTGATGAATATTGAATCAGACACTCTTGAATTATATGCCCAAATGTCCTTTTATTCTAGGAATTGATATCTCTTCCCTCTTCCTCAAAACCCACATGGCTGTAGTGAGGAAAGTTACAGTATAACACAAAGCACCCTCCACTCAACATAGTTAAATAACCCAGGGATAGGATAGGAGCATGTCCCAAATTTTACCATTTAAGATTTTTCCTGAGATTGTTGGATTTGGAATCAAGAAAATCAGGCTAAACTTTACCCCATCCCAAAACTTAAATATTTAAATAATCAAATTTTTAAAGTCTGAGAAAGCAAAAGGTATTATCTTAAAGTTAGAGGGACATTAAAGAAGTATCTTATACTAGACAAAGAATACGGAAATGGTATATACCTAAAGCAGTGGTTCTCACAGTTGTTAAAATACAGATTTCTCAGTCCCACCTTCAACTTTTTGTATTTGATAGATGTGTGGCAGGTTTAAATATTTGCATTCCTAATAGTTTTCAGGTGATACTGATGTAGTTGGTCCAGGGACCACAGTAATCTAAAACCCTGATTTAGACAGAGTAGAGAAAAAAAGGAGA
Source organism: Mormoops blainvillei (assembly GCA_004026545.1). Classification (NCBI taxonomy): domain Eukaryota; kingdom Metazoa; phylum Chordata; class Mammalia; order Chiroptera; family Mormoopidae; genus Mormoops; species Mormoops blainvillei. The sequence goes on from PVJD01004668.1 coordinate 102,922, forward strand.
TGTCACATGGGAAAAAAATAAAAAAGAAGAAAATTTTACCTTTTGCGCCATTATGAATGGACCTGAAGAACATTAGGCTAAGTGAAATAAACCAGTCAGAGAGAAAGACAAATGCCATATGATCTCATTCATATGTGAAATCTAATAAACAAACTGAACTAACAAGCAAAATAGAGACAGACTCAGAGAACAGGGTGACAGCTATGGGGGATTCTTAGGGGGTGAAGGGATCAGGTAAAAAAGAAAAAGAACTCACGGACATGGACAACAGTGTGGTGATTGTGGAAGGTGGGGGAAAGGGGACTAAATGGTAATGGAAAAAAAATACAATAAAAAAGTGTGGTCAAAATGTAAATATTTGGTTACAATAACCCACATTAATGGGATTCCCTTCCTACATTCATGTGTTTAAATATATTTGTTATACAATAGTTAAGAAGAATGATTTATGGTTTTGGGTCTAACATATAATTCTTTCATCCATTTTGAATTTATTCTTGTGTATGGTGTAAGAAGGTGGTCTAGTTTCATTTTTCCACACATATATGTCCAATTTTCCCAACACCATTTATTTAATAAACAATCTTTGACCAGTCGTATGTGCTAGCTTCCTCTGTCTAATACCAAGTGTCCATCAGTAGATGAGTAGAAAAACAACTATGGGACATTTACACAATAGATTACTATTTGACTGTAAAAAAGAAGAAAGTTTTACCCTTTGAGATAGCATGGGTGGACCTGGAGAACATTATGCCAAGTGAAATAATCCAGTCAAAGAAAGACAAATACCATATGATTTCATTTATGTGTGGATTCTAATGAGCAAACTGAAGTAACTAGCAAAATAGAGACAGACCCATAGATAGAAAGCAGGGTGACAGCTAAGCAGGGGTCATCCTTAGGTGGTGGAGGGATTGAACAAAAAGGAAAAAGGACTCATGGACATGGACAACAGTGTGGTGATTGCAGGGGGAGGAGGCATACGATGACTAAATGGCAAAGGAAAAAATACAATAAATTTTTTTTTTAAAGAGTGATTTGAAGATAAAGAAAAACATCTCAGGGTAAAAGGTGAGTGTGATTCTCAAAACAAGGTGGCATTTAAAATGAGGTAGAAATGTAGTAATGTTTTAGTTAATGTTACCGGAGAAGCGGTAGTTCACTGTACCCAGATGCCATTAACGACATCCCTCAGATAACTGCCAAATCTACTCTTGGCTTGTCATTCCCGATTTAAAAGGTAATGTCAATATGCTGAATGTGGCAAAAGGGATATGGTTGCTGAATGTGGTTGCTAAGGTTTCTTAATAAGGCTGTATTTGACAGTTATGGAATAGCTCAGCTGACAGTTCTTAATAAAAAAGCACTGTGTCTCTGAGAATTTTTAGCCAGGCTAAACATGACTCATATATAACATGTTATATTTTTGAATAAACAGTTGTAGCTTAGTAGATTTTTAAATGAAATTACATTCCCTATGTCGATGTTAAGGACATTGATGAGATATTTAACAATTTTCATAAAAAATAATTGACGCTTATGGATAAGACTTAGAATCAAATTCCAGCAATGTCTCTTTCCATTAAGTAACATTCATCTAAATAATGATATTTGAGTAATTCTATTTGGATTGATTGAAATAATTATGCAGTGTTGAAAACAAAAATGTCATATTCCCACACAAATGAATTAGAATCTGAGGAGTCTGCAGTTTTCAAGATAAAAGGCACTACATTTCTTTAAAAGACTCTTTAAAAGAAAAAAACACTCATGGAAGGATCTTCTATAAATACATTCCACATCCTGATGCAAAGTCTAATTAGACCCTAAAACCAGATTAAATTCTTCTTTCACATTATATAAATTTTTACTACTACATTTTGAGTCTTTCAGCTGTGGGGTTTTAATTAACATAATATGTAAAATTTAGAGACAAGACAATGAATGCATTAACTTAGACACCAAATAATCCCATTTTGATCTTAAGTTTAAAACAGATTGATTGGAAGTACTAATAAATCAATCATTTAAACAAATCTAAATAGGTACCTATTTTAATATTAGTCACTGGGCATAGTTTGACAGTCTATATTATATACATAAAATTCTCTCACTATTGACCAATTCTCCACTTTGGACTTAACATATTGTTATGGTAGTTGAAAAAACTTTCCCCATTTGGGAACATTTCATGAAACAAAGGAAATAGATTCAAGTAATTAAAAACATTAAAAAAAAACCACAAATGAGCTGTAAACACATGAAAAAATGTGTTACTTCATTATCTTCAATAATCTGAAGAATTTAAATTATAACAAACATTTAAACATTTTTTCATTTGTCAGACATTTTGAGGTATAATTTACACAAAAATATTGTATAGCTTTTAGTGTACAGTTCCATGAGAATTGAGAAATTTGAGCTCCCATGTACTATTATCCCAATTAAGATATGAAGCATTCAGAAAACTCAAAAAATGTGTTAATTTTATTAAACCTATCAATTACTGTTGATAGAGGTATTTTAACTGAGAAAGGATCTCCTTTTTATATATGTATTTACTACCTTCCCTGTTCTTAATAATTTGCAGATGTCTAGATTTACACTGGGTATTCTCTTTCTGCATGAGAGAATGCCTTTAAGTTTCTTAGAGTGCAGAAGTGATGTATTCTTTAAGGTGTTGTATTTCAGAGAGATTATTTATTTCACTTTTCATTTTGAATGTTATTTTTACTAGGAATAAAATTCTAAGTTGACAGTTTTATTTTTCTAGTACTTTAAAGATGCTGCTCAACTGTCTCAAGCTTATAATTTTTATGACCAGAAGTCTTCTTTCATTATTATCTTTGCTCCCCTGTACATAATATGTCTTTGTTGGTAACTTTTAGGGTTACCTGTTTACTATGGATTTTGAGTAATTTGATTATGATGGTCCTTCATGCACTCTTATTTTATGTTTCTTGTGCTTGGAGTTTGGCTTGTTGAATTTCTTGGATCTTTGAGTTGATACTTTTCATCAAACTGGAAAAAGGTGGGCTATTATTTTTCAAAGACCTCCCTCCCTGCCACTGCTCTCTTTGGGTTTTCCAGTTACTAGAAACAGTTCATACTTTCAAGTCTTGCTTTTAAGCTTATTTTTAGAGAGAGTTAAGAAGCTATTAGTCCATGTCAAATTTTTCTACACTAATGAAGCAAAACATTTTTTTGATGCCTTCGGACTATAGAAATTTGAATAACTTTGAGGAAGGGTATATTACAAAGAAATTACTTACTCTCCAATTTTTTAACCAATAGGAAAACATCATTTGTATTATAAAAATAATTTAAATTAAATGGTATATATTATATAGAATGTGAATGCTCACTCTATATACATATGCCAGCAGAAAAATATTAGAATAACCATCATTAAAAGTAAATAAACCTGAGCTTACCTTTTTCAATAAACAGTTAAAAAAAAACTTGGCAAAGGATATACCCTAATTAGCTTGTCACTTTAACCTTTTATTGATCTAAAAATATAGAGGTAAGTTTATATATGTGTGTGTGTACACACACACACACACACACACACACATATATAAAACAAGGGCATATATTCTTACTAGAGTCTCTAAATTCACTGTAGTTAAACAATTATCTTCTCAACTTAAAGGATCTTTTACCTTTCCCTGACTCCATAATTCCATTTACTTGGCATGTCCACAATGGTTAAGACATACTGTAGTTTAGGAAGAGATATCTTCATCTCAAGTTAGTGGTCTCAGTTTGTCCATCAATGCTCCATAGTCTTCAAGTATTTTACAGTTCTTGTATTATAATACATCTAGAGAATAATATTTCTCAATAGTTATCAACATGACAAAATGTCTTAGTAAACTGAAAGTGGGATAACACGATGTTTCAAAGCCCTCTTTCAACATCGTATAATTCACTGACATAACTAGTGGTGTTTTTGATACTGGTTCCCATTGCCATTTCTATTAGAAAAATAAATCAATTAATTTTTAAAAAATAATGAATGAATACTTGCTTTTAGTAGTAGATACTATAAGAAACACAATGGTAAATAATAAGTGATCCCTCTCTTAAAGCTACTTAGATTCTAATAGTTTCCTTGAAAATTCAATTAAATAACAATAGCATTGCACAGAAAGTAATGAAGAAGACTTGCTTTTCCACTATTATTTTGGGCTATATTTCCTCAATCAATTACTTTTACTGACTGAAGTTTCAGAAGGAATAGGAGATTGTACCAAAGAAAATATTTAAAGGCAGAATTCTGAGGCTTTGTAAAATTGATGAGTGAACAATGAAAGAAATTATGAAAGATTAAGAAACCCAAAGACTCATAAGAATTACAAGCAGGGTAAATAAAATAAAATTTACATCATGGTAATAATGAAACCAAACACCAAAGAGATGGCATAGATTTTATAAACTGCAAGACTAAAATTTTACCTTAAAAGGGGTAACAATTTGACAGAATGCTTCTCTACTGTCACAATGAATGTCAGGAGACAGAAATATGACAATGTCAATGTGCTGAGAGAGCAACAATTGTCAGTCATGATCATTATAACCAGTGAAGGCGTCTTTCAAAATGAAAGTGAAATAAAGGCATTTTCTGAAAAAAAAAACTGGCATGGCATGCCACCCGCATATGATCTCCTAAGAATATTCTAAATGTTGTGATACTAAAGGATTTAAGTATTAAGAAAGAAGAAAAAACACAAAATGTGTTAAATATACATAAGCAAGACTAAATGCATGTTAATTGTAGGAAATAATAAAAGTAGTTTATGGAGTTTAAATGAAAACAATAATCGAAGTACCACAAATTAGCATATAATTTTTTATGTGGAAGAAGTGTTATAATATCTTTGCATTGTCTGGGACAAGGTAAAAATACATTGATAAAATTAAGAGATTGATAAATTGAGTGCCTTTTGTGATGTCTAAGGTATATATGACTGAAACAAAAAGTATAACTTTCAAACTAGTAGAGGGATAAAAACAGAAAGAATAAGCAATAAATTCAAATGGAAATTAAAATCTAAAAGCAAGAAGAAAACACATAAAATAAGTAAAAAGTAAAGTGAAAAACAAGTCCATATATATATGTTAATTTTTGCTACTAGAATTGATTAAATTCTTATAAAAATTATGATCGTGGATTAGAAATATAATCCAAATTATGCTGTTTATAAGAGACACACCTAGATTATAAAGCATCAATATGGTTGATTGTAAAAAATGAAAATAAACTACTGAGAAATTTAAACTGAAATACTGATAAATAACAGACAAATTAAAATGTAAGGCAAAGATAATTAGTAAGTTTTAAAAAATCAATCATTCTTATAATAAAAAGGTCCAAAAACTATGATTATATAATTGTTCTAAAAGAGCATAATAATTTAGCCTCAAAATGTAGAAAGCAAAAAACAGAGATACCAGGTTTCTTACTTTTAACATATATATTTTTTCTTACTGATTGATAGAATAAATTGGCTAAAGATCTATACAAGACTTGAATACATTTTTTTAAAATTAGCCTAATATCTATATACAGAATACCAAACCCAGAAACAACAGAATTAATCTTTCCAAACACCAGAGCATTTATGAAATTGGCTGTGTACAGAGACTTCAAGCATGCATGGCACTAATCTATGTTCTCAGTGAGGGCTAAGTCCACGTTTCTTCTGAACTGTATATTTTTTCTTATAGAGATATTGATTCTTATGGAATAGTGGTTAGGAGGAGTATTTCAGATATATTTTGTAAATATCTTCTCCACTCGTCTTCAGATAGTCTTAATAGTATGTAAATAAAAAGAAGTTCATAATTTTGATGTTGTCTAATAACAATTTTTTCTTTAACGTATAATTGTATAGACTTTTACTGTTTTAGTTAAGAAACCATTACCTAATTTTATTAAGATGATAGGATAAAAATTTGATCATTTTTGTTATATAGATTTTTAACTGTTTTACTTTTTACATTTAGATCTACAACACATGAAAATTTTGTGTTGTGGGAAGTGAAGTAAAAATAATGAAGACTGATACTAGTTTCCACATGGAAAAGCACCCATTCATGAAAAATCCATCCTTACCTCACTGCAAAATAGCTTCATCTTTATTGTAAATTAGATAAATGCTCATGTTTCAATCTGTTTCTCTTTTCTTTTCTGTACTATTGCTTCATTACTGTATTTTTTAACTAAAATACAGTGATGATAGAAGCTCACATTCAAGATTGTGTTGGTATTTTTGGCCCACTGCATTGCCATATAAATACTATATATAAATATTTAAAAAAACCAGTTTTTTCCAGCTTTATTGAGGTATAATTGACAAATAAAAATTATATGTATTTAAAGTATACTACTTAATGTTTTGAGATATATGTACATTGTGAAACAGTCACAATTGAGCTAATCAATATATCCATCACCTCACATAGTTATCATTTTTTAAACATTTTTATTGACTTTTTTACAATGAGTTTGCCACCAGAGCACAGGTGTCATGGAAACCACTGCTATCTAAACAAAATTAGGAAAAGAAGTCTCGTATCAACCTTGTTGTCATTGAACATCTAAATTCTGACAAGTCTACCACTGCTGGTCTTCTGATCTACGAATGTGGTGGGATCGCAAAAAAAGAACCATTGAAGAATTTGAGAAGAACACCACTGAGATGGAGAGGAGCTCCTTAAAGTACACCTGTGTCTTAGATAACCTGATAGCTGAATGTGAGTATGGCATCACCATTGATATCTCCCTGTGGAAATTCAAGACCAGCAAATACATGACCCGCACTGATGCCTCAGGCCATGGAAATTTCATCAAAAACATGATTATAGGCTCATCTCAGATTGTCTGTGATGTACTGATTTTGCTTCTGATGTTGCTGAATTTGAAGTTGGTATCTCCAAGAATGGGCAGACCCATGAGCATGTCCTTCCCGCTTACACACTGATTGTAAAGCAATTAATTGTTGTTGTTAACAGAATGGACTCCATGGAGCTGCCCTACAGTCAGAAGAGATGTAAGAAAATTGTTAAACAAGTCAGAACTTACATTAAAAAAATTGGCTACAACCCTGACACAGTAGCATTTGTACCAATTTCTGGTTGGAATAGTGACAACATGGTAGAGCCAACTGCTAACATGTCCTGGTTCAAGGGCTGGAAATCCACCTGTAAAGGTGGCAATGCCAATGGAACCGCACTGCTTAAATCTCTGGATTGCATCCTGCCGCCTGCTTGCCCAATTAACAAGTCCCTGCATCTAACCTGCCAGGATGTCTACAAAATTGGTAATATTTGTACTGTGCCTGTTGGCTGAGTGGAGATAAGTATTCTAAAACCCAGCATGGTGTTCTTCTTTGCCCCAGTCCACAGTACAACTGGTGAAGAGTTCATGGGGCTTTGAGTGAAGTTCTCCCTGGGAACAATGTGGGCTTCAACGTCAAGGTGTGTCTGTCAAAGATGCTCATTGTGTCGATGTAGCTGGTGATAGCAAAAATGACTCACCAATGAAAGCAGCTGACTTCACAGCTCAGGTGATTATCCTGAACCATCCAGGCCAAATTGGTGCTGGATATGCACCTGTGCTGGATTGTCATACAGGTCACATCGCCTGTGATTTTACTGAGCTGAAGGAGAGATTATCATTCTGGGGGAAAAAAAAAAAAACCTAGAAGATGGCCCAAAGTTTCTGAAATCTGGTGACGCCGCCATTATTGATATGGTTACCAGGAAGCCTTAGTGTGCTGAGAGCTTCTCTGACTATCCCCTTCTAGGCCATTTAGCTGTTTGTGACATGAGACAGACAGTTGCTGTGGGTGTCACCAAAGTAGTGGGTAAGAAGGAAGCTAGTCTTCCCAAGCGCTAGGAGGGCGAATTAAATATTATCCCCAATACCTGCCACCTCAATCTTAATCAGCAGTGGAAAAAAGAAATGGTCTCAGAATTGTTTGTTTCAATTGACCATTTAAGTTTAATGGCAAAAGACTGCTTAATATTTACAAGGCATCATAAAATCAAAAGGAGAATGTGTTGTGGACCATTTGTTTGTTTTTTGTGTGCCTGTTTGTCTTGCAGCCTTTCTAGTCCAGGCAGACTCACTCAGGTTTCAGGCAGAGCCATGGGGATGCCTGACATGACTTTATTCAAAGGTAGGCCATCACACACACTGCAAGCCACGTGCTGCTCAGAGAGAAGTCCCAACTCCCTTATATACTAAATGTACACTAAACCGACAGGGTGCCAAGATATTGTATAACAAATTGTGAAGACTGATACCATATGATCTCACCTATAAGTGGAAACTAATCAACAAAATAAATAAGCAAGCAAAATATAACCAGTAGCATTGAAATAAAAAACAAACTGACTGTAACCGGAAGGGAGGAGAGAGGGAGATGACAGAGGAGAGGGAGGCGAAGGGTTATCAAGGAACATACATAAAGGACCCATTGACAAAGCCAAATGGGGGAAGGATTGAGGGTGGGAGGTGGGGGTGGGTGGAGATGGGGAAATTGGTGGTGGGAAAATGTTCACAAAAACAAACAAACAAAAACAAGTGGTCAGGGGGTGGTTGGGAGTCATGTGGGAAATTAAGAAGCCAAAGAACTGGTGAGTGCAGCCCATGGACATGGACTGAGAGGTGTGGGGATGATGGGATGGGGTGCAGGGAGGAGGGGAGAAAGGGGGGAGATAGGGGACAAATGTAATAGCATACTCAATAAAATATACCAAAAAAAGGCTTTGAAAATGAAAAACAAAACAAAGTATGATTCTGCACATGTGAGCTCATTCCGAAGGCTTTGGGAATGCTGCTTATCTTAGTTGCCCAGACATCTGGGTAAGAGAGCCTGACTGACTCCATTTACCCTACACAGTAATTAGTTTTTATAGTCAGTACTTTTTAATGGAAACAACTGGACCAAAAAAAAAAAAAAACTGTCATAGAATTTTGAGACCAATTAAAACAATGCTTAATGAGAAACATTTGTATTCTTTCGGTGAACACTGTAAATCTCATAGTACTACTTAGTAAAAGACTTAAGAGTAGCCCATATCCTATTTCTGATGTTGCATCTGTTGAAACGTTAGAATTTGATAATTCTGTGTTAAGTTTGATTTTTCCTGAGTGGGAACATTGGGGTTTTTTTCACATTGTCTTAAGGAGAGGAATAATCTGTCTACATAGTAAAAAAACTATTGGAAAGGGTTCTGTTGGTGTAACACTTCATAGGTTAGGACAGATAACCAAGGAACAATTTTGTTTACCTGTACACTATTCATAAAGGTCAAACACTGTAATATTAAGGCCCACATGTTGCATATAAAATTTTGTGTAGTTACATTAATATTAAGAAAATTTGTGGAATGTCGAATTTTAGTTTTCCAGTTATTGGATTGTGAATTTTCACATTTACAAATACTAAGGTAGTTCGAAGAACCTAAAACAAGGCTTAAATAGTATTGAGCACTATCTTGGTACAGTTAATTACATCCAGATTTTTTAAATGATACTAGAAATTGAAAGAAATTATATTTAAATATAACTGACATATTACATTATTTTCAGATGTATAGCATTATAATGTGTATATATAGCAAAATCATCACCACAGAAAGTCTAGCTAACATTCTTCACCACATATTTTTCATATCTTGGTCACCATTTTTATGTCTTTTGTGGAGAAATGTCTATCAAAACCTTCGCTTGTGTTTTAATTTTGGATATTGGTTTGGTTTTGTTTAATACTGAGGTACATATGCCCCTTGTATGCCCCTGTTAACTCATTCTCAGATATATGGCTTGCAAATGTTTCTCGCATTCCATAGGTTTCATTTTTACTCTGTTGATTATTTCTTTTGTTTTACTGAAGTCATTTAATTTTATGCAATCCTACTTGTCTGTATTTGCTTTTGTTTCTGGTGCTCTTCATGCTATAACTATCAATAAAAAAATCAAAGTCCAGGCAAATGTCAAAAAACTTTTCCGGTCTTTTTCAGGTCTTATATTTATGTCTTTAACCATTTGAGTTTATTTTTTATATGGATGAGATAAGAATCTGATTTGTTTTTCTCCATCTGGACATTCAGTTTCCTGACACCATTATGATAAAGAAAATCTTTCTCTATTGTGTGCTCTTGGCAATGCTGTCGAGGATCAATTAACAATAGATGCTGTGGATTTTTTTTTCTGGGCTCTCTATTCTGTTCCATTGGTTTCTAGACCTGTTTTTATGTCAGTACCATATTGTTTTTACTACTATCAGCATGTAATATATTTTGAAAGACAGAAGTGTGATGCCTCCATCTTTTTTCTTCCTGCTTAATATTGCTTTGGCTATTTGAGGTCATATGTTGTTCCATGTGAATTTTAGGGTTGACTTTTCTATTCCTGAAATTAATGCCATTATAATTTTAATAGCTAGAAACATTGTTTCTGTTGGAAATCAGATATATAAAGAAGGAGATGGCATGCTTTATAGATAAGTCTGTAGAAATGATATGACTGCATTACAAGATAAAAAATGAAAGAGAAAATGTAGTGAACAGTAGGTTTATATGCTTTCCTTGTTTTCCCTTACAGTTAATACCAGACATAAAGCAAGAGGAGACATCAGGGTTTATGGAAGTGGATGAACCAGGAATTTTGTTCATGAAATGGATGGAAAAAGAAAAATAGAGTGTGTCTATATAAAACTACTGTAAAAAATCAGAAACTAAAATAAAACATTTACTGTTGATTAAAATATTTTGAAAACTCCAGAGATCAAGGTACAGAAACATGTAAAATAATACTCCAGACTAAATCAAATACCTTAAAAAAATGACTAGAGGTGATTGAAAAAATCAAAACAGAATCTCTGAAGATAAATGTAAAGGAAAATAAATAAATGAGAGTAGATTTAACTCAGGAGATAGAGAAAACAGATTAAGTCATAGAATAAATAAGAAATTATAAGGGAAACAGATCTTAATAAAAGTGTTATTCAATGTAGTATAAGATGTAAATCTAAAATGTTATTAAAGATATTCAGAAAAAGAAGCAAGGAAATAAAAATGCTCTAATAAAAGGGAAATTTATGAAATATTAGTCTTATTTGAAAACATTTTTAATTTCAAAATTACAGATCACATTCAATATTATTCTGTATCAGTTTGAGATGTGCAGCATGTGGCTAGACAATCATGAACTTTTCAGAGTGTCTTTCTAACACTTCGGGAACCCATCAGGTCCCAGACAGAGTTACCATGGCATCATTGGCTATATTCTTTACACTTTATTTTACTTCTCTGTCACTGTTCTGTTACTACCAATTTTTACTTCTTAATTCCTTCACCTTTTTGACACAGTTCTCCAAACCCACTCTCCTCTGTCAGTTGGTTAGTCTGCTCTGTACCTATTGGACTGTTTTTGTTTTGTAATGAGGTAAGATGTCAAACCTTTCAGGATGGTTATCATCAATAAGCCAACCAACAAATGTTGGTGAGGATGTGAGTAAAATGGAACCCAAGTGCACTATTGGTGGGAATGCAGATTGGTCCAACCACTATAAAAAAGGGTGGAGGTTACTCAAAAAATTAAAAATGGAATTGATTTATGACCCAGTGATTCCACTTCTGGAAATACAGCCAAAGAAGCCAAGAAACTAATTTGAAAGAGTATATTTATCCCCCTGTTCACTAAGGCATTATTTATAATAATCAAGAAATGGAAGCAACCCAAGTGCCCAACAATAGACAAGTGGATAAAGAAACCATGATACGTACACACAATGAAATACAACTCAACCATAAAAAAAAAAAAATGAAATCTTATCTTTTTCAACAGCATGGATGGGCCTAGACTAGAGTCAGACAGAGAAAGACAAACACCATACAATTTCACAGATATGTGGAATCTACAGAACAAAATGAACAAAATGAAATGTTAGTCTTTTAAGAAGAAAATTTAAAAACTACGTAGAAGGATACTAAAATTTTAAACTGATATCTAATAACATCCTATAAATAACCTGAATCATCTCATTGGATGAACCTACTAAATATTAGGAATAATGAGCTTTGAATGGTGGACTCACAGACTTACACAAATATAAATATTAAAGCAAACATAACTCATCAGAGCTGTCAATCAGGAAGACTAAATAGTTTACAAAAGCAAGAGAGTTAAATTGTTATTAGACTACTTAAAAACAATATACAAATTAGGAAAAGTAGAAGAATATATGTAAGAAATCTAAGTAAAGAAAATACAAGCCATAATATCTCCAGCCAAATGATTTTTTAAAAATAAAAATCATGATACAAAAGCATACCATGCAAATAATATACAAAGAAATTTTCAATTGCTATGTAATGTCAGACAAAGGATAATTCAAATCAAGATATACAAACAGAAATAAAAAGAAATATGAATAGAAAGCTCCCAATTCATGAAGAAAACATAAATATCCCAAATTATATGAATCTAAAAACAGTTTCACAATGCAAAACTAATAAAATGAAAATGAAAAGTACATAAGTCTATTATTATGTTAAAATATTGAGCACTCCATTCTTAGTAAATGATAGGAAATATAGGACAATCTCTAAGAATATATAAGACTTGAGCAAATCTATCAATTAGATTGACATAAATGACACTTTAAAATACTCCATCCAAAAATGTCTGACTGTATATTATTTTAAAATACAGATATACTTAACAAGATACACCACATTCTAGGCCATAATTTAATATTTAAAAAGTTAAAAAGTTTCAAAGACTAACCATTATGACAAGTATGAAATGACATCTTAATTGTGCTTCTAATGTGCATTTCTCTCATGAGAAATGGGTGATATTGTGATGTTGAGCATTTTTTTATATATCCAGTGGCCGTTTGTATGTCCTCTGAAGTGTTTATTTGGGTCCCATTTTTAGTTAGATTATTTGGGGATTTTTGGTGTCGAGTTTTCTAAGTTCTTTATAAACTCTGGATATTAACCTTTTATGAGCTATATCATTGGTCTCCCATTCAGCGTGTTGTCCTTTCATTTGGTTGATGGTTTTCTTTGCTGTGTAAAAGCATTTTAGTTTGATGGTGTTCATTTGTGTGTGTGTGTGTGTGTGTGTGTGTATGGTTTGCTTGTTTATTTGTTTGTTTCCCTTGCCCAATGAGACATGTCAGAAAACATATTGCTACAGGATATGTCTGACATTTTACTGCCTATGTTTTCTTCTAGGGTTTTTATGGTTTTCAGTTGAATATTTAATTCTTTAAGCTGTGTTGAGTTTATTTTTGTGTATGGTATAAGAAGGGGGTCTGTTTTCATTTTTTGCATGTATCTGTTCAATTTTCTCAACACCATTTATTAAATAGGCTATCTTTATGCTATTGATTTTTTTCCTCCTCTGTTAAATATCAACTGACCATAGAGGGGTAGGTTTATTTCTGGGCTCTCTATTCCATTCCATTTATCTATATGTCTGTTTTTATGCCAGTACAATGTTGTTTTGAAAACTCTGACCTTGTGGTATAGTTTGAAAGCAGGCAGTGTGATTTTTCCAACTTTGTTCTTCTTTTTCAAGATTAGTATGGCTGTTCAGGTTTTTGTGGCTCCACATAAATTTTCGGAATATTTGCTGTAGTTCTGTGAAATACCCCATTGGTATCTTGACAGGAATTATGTTGAATCTATAGGTTGTTTAGGGTAGTATGGGTATTTTAATGATAGTAATTCATCCTATCCATGAACATGGTATATATGTTTCCACTTATTTGCATCTTCTTTGATTTTTTCCTTTAATGTCTTATAATTTTCCAAGTGCACATACAGTTTCTTTGCATCCTCAGTTAAATATATTTGGCTGCCATCTATAAATCAACAAAAAGTGTTAACAAGGAGTAGATAAAACGTAACCCATGTTCATGGTTGGTGAGAATGAAGAATGGTGCAACCACTGTAAAACAGTATGGAGTTTCCTCAAAAAATTAAAAATGCAACTGCCTTTTGACTCAGGAATTCCACCTCTGGGAAATATATGAAGAAACTCAGAACACTAATTTAAAAGACTATAGGCACTCATGTTTACTGCAGCATTATTTACAACAGCCAAGATTCGGAAGCAACCAAAGTGCTCATCAGTAGATAAGTGGATAAAGGAACAACAGATACTACTCAGCCATGCATAAAAAAGAAAATCTTAACTTTTGTCTCAGCATGAATGTACCTGGAGAGTACTATGCTAAGTGAAATAAGTCAGTCAGAGAAAGACAAGTACCATATTATTTCACTTATATGTGAAACCTAGCGAATAAAATAAACTAACAAACAGAATAGAAATAGACTCACAGATAAAGAACAGACTGACAGTAGTCAGAGAGAGGGGAATTGGAGGTCTAGATGACAAAAGGGAAGAGATTAAGCAAAAAAATAAAAAATAATAAAACATAGACACAGTTTACAGTGTGGTGATTACCAGAGGGAAAGAGGGGGGATAGTTTGAGGTAGAAAAGGATATAAAGGAATAAACAGTAATGGAAGGAGACTTGACCTGTGGTGGAGAGTACACAGTACAATATACAGATGGTGTGTTATAGATTTGTACATCTGAAACCTGTATAATTTTATTATCCATTGTGGCCCCAATACATTTAACAAAAATAAAGAAAACTAAAACAGTTAAGGTAATTTGCTCTATTAATAGTTTAAACAAGAAAAGTATGTGATGAACTCAAAAGATGAAAATAAACAGTTGACAAAATTTAAGACAAATTTATATTAAAACTCTCAGTAAAATAGAATTATAAGGGAACATCTTCAATCTGAAGAAGAACATCTGTAGGAAAAGTCCCTACATTTTGTATTTTGAATACTAGTAAAAGGTTGAATTTTTGCCCTCATATTGGTAAGAATGCAAACATGTCTCTTATCATATCTCTTCAACATCATACTATCAGTCTTGTAAGCACAATAAGGTAAGAAAGCAAAATGAAACTCTATAGATTAGAAAAAAAGAGAGAAAAAGTGTCTATTGGTAGATGACATGATAGTCTGCAAAGAAAATTCCCAACAAAAATATATGCAAACTACCAAGTGAGTACTTCAAGATTATAGAACACAAGTTCAACATAAAAAAAAATGTAATTGTATTTCTGTATATTCAGAATAAATAATTAGAAATTGAAATCGAAATAATAGGCCCCTTATCATTAGCACTGAATACTTAAAATGCTTAAGCATAGGTTTGGCAAATTATATGCAAAGACAGTATTTTAAATAAAATCGAAGAAGACATAAATAAATGAAGAGATAAATTGGGTTCAGAAATTGATTACTTAAATACTGTTAAGGTATCAGTTTGGCCAAAAAGATCTAATAGTTCAAAGCAATCACAAAATCCATGAAATATTTTTTAATTGAAATAAAATTCTGCTTCTAACATTTATTTAAAATTGTAAAGAGACTAAAGTGACAAAACTATTTTGACAAAACAATAAAGTTGGACAACTCACTTTACCTGATTTGAAAACTCATCAAAAACCTAAAGTAGTGAACATGTATGAACCTCATACATTTTATGCTGTGAAAAAGAAAATAAAACAACCTCCAAGGTTACTGCTATATGAATCTATTTATGTGATATTTTGTAAAAGTTTAAACTATAGTGACAGTGAATATTTTATGTTTGTCATGTGCTGCATGTATGGAGAGAAGTTAAATCCAGGGGGGCTAAAGCGAATATGCTGGAGATGGGAGAATGGGATAATGACCCTGCATTTGCCAAACAGTTGGTCGAGGATTTAGTCACTGTAGCAGAATCAGAGCTGTCAATATGCTTCAAAAATGTATGGGATAAAAATGTGATTCATAGATAAAATTAAAGGTACTGAAATAGTTTGAATTAAAAAAATGGTTATTAGTTATATTTATCACTAAGAAATTTGACTTTAGTTGGCACACTTTCATGTGAAATGGCATTAAATTTTAAATAGAATAATTGGGTGTTATGTATATTTATGAATGATTAATAAACTGAATTTAGGTGAAACAACTTGATCCTCATATAAATGGATTAATTGACCATAATATTATAATTTGAATTTATGTTTAATTTTACTAGTGACTTGGATGGAAACAATAATGGTCATGACAGCAATGGCTATTTAAACATTTGTAATCAGTTATACGAGTATATTGTTCTAAATACTTTACATATTTAATTAATGTTAATCTTTACAAGAATTCTATGACTCTAGTGACTCCCCATTTTACATATAAAGTTGACTCTCAAAGTTTCAGGTCATATAATGAGAGATGAAGACTTAATTTAATTTTTATTCTGTCTGAGTTCAAACCATCAACCTGTTCTTTGCGTTTGCCAAGTCTTTGGATAAGAGAAAGATGAGACAGTTTGTTAACAACTTTGATGGTAAGTAGAACCCTGAAGGAGCTGAGCATATTGGAATAATGGACTCATCATCATCAGAGTAGAAATTTAATAGGAAAAATAATGGGCCCTGTAGTTATTAAATAAAACAATTATATAATGACTTTAGTAAGTTCAATAATATACAAAAATATACTAGGTTGTAGATAGATGTATGATCATTTGAGTAAATAATATGATGTTGCAAGTCTGTAGTCTGATGTAGTTAGGTTGACTGAAGGGAAGTAGCATAGTCAAGTAGAAAGAGAATAAAAATACGAAACTGTGTTCCTATTATTCTATATCTCTTACTATTTCATTCTAGGAATCACATTTTTAAATAGATACATTAACACACTGGAAAGGGTTCAGAGAAAGTAATCAGAGTAGAAATGAAATCAATACCATGTATAAGAAAAATATTTTCAATGATTAAATAAGATTCATTGGGAAATGTATTTTTATTTTATCTAAGTTCTAGTATTTGGAAGAAAGATTACATGTCTTTCTCTACATGGTGCCAGAGTTTTTTGGAACAATAGGTTAAATATAAAGGGAAAGCAGTGTCATTTTATTATAGCAAATAAATTTCTAATAATGAAAATTTTCAAATAACTAGACCATTTGAGGGTATCAGAATTTCCTTCAGGTGTTTTATCAGAGAAAAGATAGCTTCACAAGAAGCCTTACAACTTTGTTTCAGCATGATCCTCCATTTTCAGAATTTACTAAACCATAATTATATGATAGAGAACCCTCTAGAAACAAACATATATTGGGTTGGCCAAAAACTTCATTTTTTTTTCTGTAAGGTGACTTTAGTAACACTTAGTTGTCTCAAACTTCATTTGAAACAATTTTGTTAGATTGTATTGTGACAGCTGTTATACCAGCATGTATTAAAAAAAAACATCAAAATTGGTGAATATTTTGTGTAGCCATTTTAATATTTAAGATGGAAGAAAATAGACATTTTCAAGATATTATGTTTTATTATATCAAGAAAGATATAAACGCAACTGAAATGAAAAAAAAAATGTTCAGTGTTTGGAGGTGCTGTGACTAATCAAATGTATCAAAAGTGGTTTGTGAAGTTTTGTGCCAGAGATTTCTCACTGGGTGATGCTCCATGGTTGGGTGGAACAGGTGAAGTTGAGAGCAATCAAACTGAGATGCTAATTGAGAACAATCAACATTATACCACATGGGAGAGAGCTGACATACTCAAATAACCAAGTAAATAAAGTTATTAGTGAAAATGAAAAATGTATCTTTTACTTTATGGAAAAAACTAAATGGGCATTTTTGGTCAACACAATACATAACAAAGCACACTGATTTCTAACTCCACCATTTTTTTAAAACTGGTAAATCTAAAACCACAGAATTGAGGATTTTATTATCTGGTCTATCTTCTAAAGGAATCAAAATAAGGGTATTTCATGCAGATTAAAAAGACAAATATTAGGAAACGTGTTGTATAGATCAAGATTAGCCTTGTATTCAATATGTTCTTGTTTTCAAGCATTTCTTGTGCTCAAGTATTCTGAAGATTTTCTAATCATTTTTGCCAGCTACTGAAATCAGATCTTAACTGCTTAATGCCTATTCTCTTTAGGTTCCCTGTACCTCTTCTAGTATCTAAATAATTTGTTAACAAATATGATTAACTCAGAAATGCTAACAGACTAATGAATCATGATTGATTAATATATTACTTTTATACACATATTTATATCTTTAAAAGACAACATTTAATCATTCAATTTTTGTACTAAAATAACAATTACAATAAAATCTCAGAACCAACATTGGGTCTTAGTCAATTGTTAGACAAAACCTTTTGTGTTTGTAAAACCCCATATAGAAATTATTGCACCTCTTCCAACCTTCTAGAAGCATGATTTAAAAGGCTATACAAGTTGATATTATTTTCTATTGAGTAAAGGAAAGAGAAGCGTATCCTTCTGTTTGATAGTTAATCCCCCCATTCATTTAATTTTTATAGCCACTTTGGCAACTTCAAAGACCAAGCAGGGACTGAGGCCAGAGTTTCTATGAAGGTCACCAGTGCTGGACTGAAGAACCTGTATTTAGCAGTTCAAATCTTGACCCCATTTATTTAATCCCAAGAAATTATATTTAAAAAGATTATCTGAATTTATGAGTCATATTTTTTATTAGTTTACATTTTGTTACCCTCCTAACCTTCTTTCTGGCCAAAACTAACAATGGGAAGACAATGGCAATCAAAATGAAGCAAGAGAAGAAAGATTTATCTCCCTTTGCTGTACACTCCTGACACGTAATGTCTGCAGATTTCCTTCAGCCCAGTGTCTATATATTCAGCTGGAAATGCCGGATTCTTATCTTCTTTGGAAGCCAAGTCTGTTTTACAACTGGGGCCCTGTCATTGTAAGACCTTTGATGAGTATTGAGCATGGCCTGGCAGAATCCTAAGCATCTGTGAGGCTACATTAGTTCTATGATTTTCGTGCTCCAGTGACTATGAATCAAGGACAATAACAACCTCAAGGTTTTTCTTTCTACCTCTAACTTTTCAAGATAGCCATTAGCTAGATTAATTTTTTTCTTAACTGTTGTATCTGTCTTTCCTCCTCCAAATCATGTCTTTTAGTTGGTAAGTCTTTTTTCTTGGACTGAACAACGACACAGAGCTTTTTTTCCTAAGACTAATTCAATTAACTTTTAAAATGTAGTAGTACATGGCCTTTACTGGCACTGAACTCTCACTTTGCTTCATTATTATGTTTGCATTCCTTTAACAATGCTTCTTACTTAGCAAAAGATATTTTTGTAATCCAGATGATGGGACACAATTTCTTTTAAAAAATTAATATTAATATTGCCGGACAGCTCTTCTGTGGCTGAAGAACATTTCATTCCCATCACAACATTCATAGGAATGATTTGCAATACAGTATAAGATATAATTCTTCAACAATAGTCCAATAACAGGCATATTGTTACATGGGTGCACAAATATCTTTCCCCTCAATAAAATTTTTAGTACCGTGAACGATCTATCTTTCACACTGACTTAAAAGTAAAATGCATACCTTGATTTGTGCATTAAAATAAGGGGAGAAGGAGCAATAACTATTTTTCAAAACATGACCCAACTACTGAATGACTTGTTCAACTGGACATCAATACTTATAACTGCCAGGTCTTTTCTCTTTGCTTTAATGAATTGGCATAATGCTGATTTGGCCCATATTTAAACACAAAATGCCCCCTTTCTTAGGGAACTAATTGCTAGCATTTCTCAAAGCAGTTTGAAATGTGCCTGTGTCATTAGAGGCAGCCCTTTTCTCCCAGGGGGGGAAAAAGTCATCATTTCCGGCCCCTTCTTGCCCCCATTTGAGGAGTAATGAGAGGAAAGAAAATCATTTTTCAGGAAAGATAAGGCATACAAATCATTTGTTTTTGTTTCAGTGAAAAAGACAGTTTAGATTTTAAGCGGTAATTTTAAGTAATTTTGTTATAGTATAGGTTATTCCTTGGGGCTGTGCACTATTTTTTGAATCCTTATGCTAGATAATTCACAAGTTGAGCCCTACAGCCTGTGATCTTGAGCAGTACAGTTCTCTTTCCTCCTCAGCTGAAACATGTACATGCAAACGTACCCCATCACCTCCAGCACCACCATGACACATTCTATGCTTGCCATGTACCTTAGTCCATCAGGTTGCTATAACAGAATTCCATAGATGGGTGTGGCTTATAAACAACAGAAAGTTATTTCTCACGCTTACGGAGGCTGAGGAGTCCAAGATTAAAGTGCCGACAGATTTGGTGTCTCTTGAGAACCCCCTTCTTGGTGCAAGGGTAACCCTATTTCTGCTGTTTTCTCAGGTGGCAGAATGGGAATGCAGAAGCTCTCTAGCATGAGTTTTGTAAGGGCATTAACCTCCTTTGCGATGGCTCTCCCTCACAACCTACTTACATCCTGAGGACCCCATCTCCAGATACGATTGCACTGGGCATTAGGATTTAACATATGAATTTGGGGGTGACACAAACCTTTAGTTTATAGCATCAATTTCTTAATGATGTATACGGCCCATGAACCTGGTCATGGGAAGAGTTTCACCAGGCACCCGGCATTTATATTCTTATTTTAGTAAAAAATAGGTCCAATAAAAAAGAAAAAAGAATCATCTCAGATCACATTTTCTAATTTC
This sequence comes from Mormoops blainvillei, assembly GCA_004026545.1. Lineage (NCBI taxonomy): Eukaryota > Metazoa > Chordata > Mammalia > Chiroptera > Mormoopidae > Mormoops > Mormoops blainvillei. The sequence goes on from PVJD01004668.1 coordinate 123,580, forward strand.
ATAGTTCCATAAATCTCTCTAAAATAGTTGCTTTAGGATGTTTAGGACTTATGAATTTTTTAAAGTTCAAATAAAAGGATTTTTTTTGCGACTAAGATAATGAGATACATATCTTGCTTAACGAGACTCTCTTTTTCACATGGGTTTCAAGTAAAAAAGAAAAGCAGGTTCTAGGGGAAAGGGCTATAGTTTCTTATGTTATTGCCAAGACAGATGTTTATTTACATCTGCTCAAATGGGTCAATAAAATCCATATGGACTCATATATTTACCCCCTCCAAAAAGAACACAAATAATAACAATAACAAAATTCCTAGTAAAGGGATAAATAGAAGTCCTACAGCAGAGTGTATTGGATGCAAAGATATACATATACATCACATTCACATGTACAATGTGTGTTTGCAACACAATCAAATTTTTTTTTAATTATCAAAGAAGCAACTGGAGTTAGACTGGCCGTAAACACTAATGCCCCTGTTTTCTCATTGTAGCTTCTTTAATAAATCTTGTAACTTCTATGAATTATTTTCTTTTATTTTTAAATGACAATAAAATATAAAGACCCTTTCTTACTTTACTTGCAATGTTATTATCAAGGTCAAATAATAAAATATATTTGTCAGTCTCCATAGACTGAAACTATATTCAGTCTCCATAGACTGAAACTTACTATAATACATATTATTAAGATTTCCCAATGAACTATTTTCCTCAAAGATTGTTAATGGCATTCTGAATATAAATCAGTTAGACACTTTTTCTTCCTTTTTTTTTCCCTTTAGTGCTTTGATGTTGTTACTTTGGAAAGACGACATACAATACACTTCATGCTCATGATTCGACTTTAAACTTGCAAGATTTGACTGCTTTTGAATTAATCATAGTAAAATGAAGAATATATTGATAGTTGGGTATTTCAAATCTTCTTTTAAACAGCTCAGTTGTTTAATGTTAGTTGTCTTTTTTAATATACGTAATAAGAGGTAAGTCCCTTATTAACAGAGGAGAATCCCAAACCTTGGTTTACACTACCACATCCTCACGGTGGAGGTTCAGGTCTTGAATTATCAAGTTTGTTTTTCTGTTGGTCTCCCTTCCTTTCAGAATTCTGAATACTTGACACAGGTGTTACCCAGCTGCTGATGGGATGCAATTGCACATATCAAATTACTATCCTGGGGTGACTGTCAGCTTACAGCATTAGCTAAGGCTACAATTAAATTGTGACATTTGGTTAATTGTAATTCAGGCCCCAAAGACAAAGATGCTGATTCTAAGTTCCAATACTGACCTTTTCAGAGGGAGCTATTTGGAAAAGTTCTCTTCCTTCCGAGGAACTTCTTATTTAGCATCTTTAAATAACCTACATTTACCATCATTAAGATACATAATGCAGCCACTTCCACTTACTCTGACCCCAGGATTATATTAAATTTATCACTTGATTTGAAGCATTAAAACCTTATCAGCCTTCTTTTTTAAATCAGTGGTAATTGTTTCAAGCAGATCTTAATGAATTGCTCAATTATTAGACCTTTGAAACCTAACAGTTTTAAAGACAATAAAAATAAATAATTGCAAAATCATGAAAGAAAATAAAACTATAAAGAGCTGAGGAAGGACTATAAAAAAACTAAGGCAAAATGTGAAAAATTTTCTTATCATTTGGCATGAGAATTTGAATGAGATAAATGCAAATGCTAATCTAATAGTGTTCCTGTTTTTCTCAGAACTCAGAATCACAAGTTGCTTTGCTGCATCTTCAAGAAACATTTCCTAGATATTTGTCTTCAAACTGAAAATTCAGATTTCAGTTTCAATTCGCTAATATTTCAGAATTTGTTTGCAGTGCCTACTATCTATTCAGCCTACTTGTTCTCTGTTGCCGACATGCAGTCTTAATTTGCAGACTCTTAAGTAAGATAAGACATAGTATAACAAATAAAATGGTAACAGAGCTTTATTCACCATAAGTCGACATAGCTGGAGGAATGCATTAGTAATCTATTATTGCATAGCAAATTTTGACAACACTGAGATGCTCAAAACACTTACTGTCTCACTGCCTTTGGGGGTTAGGACTCAGCGTGGCTTACCTGAATCGTCTGGCTCATGGTCTCTCACGAGGCTGCATTCTCTCACAAGTGAGCTGGGGCTGCATTCTCTGAAGGCTAGACTGGGGAAGGCTTCACTTCCGAGTTCATGCATTTGGTGTTGTGATGTTTCTGTTTCTCATAGACTATGAGACAAAGACTTTAATTACTTAATGACTTTTGGACAGAGACTGACCTCAGTTTCTTGTCACATAGGTCTCTGCATAAAGTAGCTCAAAACATGGCAGTGTGCTTTATCAGAGCAGACAAGGAAAATGATGGGGGGTATAGATGGAGTACTCAGTTTGAAAGTGACAGCCTATCACTTTTGTAATGTTTTATTTATTAGAAGTAAATCACTGGGGTCCATCTCACTATCACAGAGAGAGAATTACACACAAAAAAATGTGGATCATTTGGATTATTTTAGAAGACTGTTTACCATAAGGACGATTAAGGTTCTGTGTTCCTTATGTTTCAAAGTAAGAGGTTTTTCATCCTTGACTTTTATAAGTAGTGTATAAGAAACTAAATTAATAGATAGAGGACAGATAGATGATATGTAGAGTGATAAGTACAGAGACATATAAAGACAGATAAAGATAAAGATAGTTGGTAGATTAGAGAGTGCTCAAGATAGGCAGAGATATAATAGAAATAGAGGTAGGTGAGTATAGACATAGAGAGATGATAAAGATAGAGATGATAGAGATAGAGAGATAGCGATAGAGGTAGAGATAAGGGGAGGAGGGAGAAAGAGAGAGAGAGAGAGAGAGAGAGAGAGAGAGAGAGAGAGAGAGACCGTAGGATTGTCCAGCCTTACACTGGGTAAAGCAGACAAATTGAATGTGGCTGTTTAAATTGATCAACACATTTATTCTTAGGAACAAATATACTCCATATTACACATAGAAACAATAGAGAGTATATATTTTACACATTTTTATGATTTTATAATTCTCAGACACTATTTCAAATGCTTTAGTCATTGGAACACTTTCTCTGGTGAACATGCATATGCAACCCCGACAGTAGTAGCTGTGGCATTATTTCATTAGAAACATTTTCTAATAACAAATTAATTAAATATTAAATTTAAAGGCATCTCAGACTTAATATGTTTTGCATATCATGGCCCTTAATCATCCTTTCAATATTTACTCACTGTGAAAGCATCCATCACACAGTTCCTTACTAAGACAGAAAGCTAATAATGAGCTGTTACTCTCTGTTAGCGTAGTATATCTGGATTTAAGTGCAAGAATGTATTAACAATTAAGAATTTTAGTAGTGAACTTTTAGGACTGCCCATTCCCAAAAATTGTGTTTATGTCTGGGAACAAACATAAGACATTAAGCCTAGAGAGAACATGTAAACCTACCTGCTCAATTTCTTCAACTAGTTAGTTATAAAACTTGTGATAGAATCCACTTATCTGACTCCAGGTTTAGTACTTGTTTTAAAACTGCATATTTACACTAATATATTGCAAACTATAGAACCAGCCATAGAGTACAACTTAAAAGATCTGGAGCATCCATGTGTGGGTGAGTTTAGAAGTGAATTGCCCCCACTGGACAATTCAGATAAAGCCATAGTCCTAGGTGACAGGTTGATTAAAGTTTCATAAGAAACCTGAATCAAATGACCCAGCTTGGCCATGGCTAGAGTCCTGACCCTTAGAAACTATGAAATAATAAAGTATCCATCTTGGGATAATTTTCTGTGCATCAATGGATAACTAACAAAAACTGGAATATTTAGTTATTTAAATTGGAATAGGTTTAGTGAAAATAATGTCAGGCCCTGGCCATGTAGCTCAGTTGGTTAGAGCATCATCCTGACATGCCAAGGTTGCAGGCTTGATCCCTGGTCAGGGCACATATAAGAATTAACCAACGCATGCATAAATATTCAGATCAACAAATTGATATTTCTCTCTCTCCCCCACCCTTCTTTCTCTCTCTCTAAAAATTAATAAATAAATAAAATTAAAAAGAAAATAATGTCAGGAAGAAAACTAAAGATTTTAACAAACTGCTTTGTAAATAAATCCCTATCATCTTATATTACCAATACAATACAGCTATGCACTGCGTAATGACATTTCAGTCAATAACTGACCACATACATGTATGGTGGTAGTCCCGTAAGATTACACTGAAGCTGAAAAATTCCCACCTCTTATTGATGCCACCACCATCTTAATGTCATAGCTCAATGCGTTACTTATGGGTTTGTGGTGATGCTGGTGTAAAAAAAAACCACTGCACTGCCAGTCGTACAAAAGTAGAGCACATACAACTATGTACAGTGCATAACATTTGCTCATGATAATAAATGACTATATTACTGGTTTATATATTTACTGTATTATACTCCATAATGTTATTTTAGAGTGTACTTTTTTTACTTATAAGAAAATGTGTCTGTAACAAAGTATACTGTCTTATGCTGGCAGCAGCCCCATACATCATTTGTCTATTAATTGCATCATTTTCCTTAGTGTTTGATTTAATTTCACATTGTTTTGTTTATCATGATCTCTAACCACACAAAATTCACCGCTAATGTTGCCAGTAAGAGGCCATGTCAGGTGACTGACCTATAAATAAAATGAAATGTGATTAAGCACTACAAAAGTAGAAAATCAGTGGTGGTTATTAGTTGCCAGTCAGGAATGTCCCATTCCACTGTAGCTGCAATACTGAAGAACAGAAACAATGTGATGAAAGCTTTTAAAAGATCTGATTCATTAAAAGCAACAACACTAAAAGGAACTCAAAAAAGTCCAATATCAGACATGGAGAAACTTCTAAGGACTGGGACTGAAGAATGGACACAGAGATGTATCTCTTTCAGCACCAGTATGACCATGGCTAAAGCAAAGAGTTTGTTTACAATGTTGAAAGAAAAGGTTGAACCCAATTATGATGTTAAATTTACTGCTAGGTTTGGGTGGTGTAAACAATTCAAGAATCATTACTTATTACATAATGTGAAATTGAGTAAATGTTGATGTAAAGGCAGCTGAAGAACTTTTTGGGAACTTTAGATAAGGTGATTTGGAATAAAATATTCAATATGAATGAAACCTCCCTGTTCTGCAAACAGATGACTGCAAGGACTTTGAAAGGAAGTCTAGTCAATACCAAGTTGCAAGGCCTTTTAGGACAGGATAACAATTGTTTAGGTGCCATGCTGCAGGCTACAAATTGAAACCCTTTGTGATCTGGCATAATGATAACCCCAGGGACTTAAAGCAGATTAGTAAGCAAACACTGTCGGTTACCCCAGGGACAATAAAGAGTCAGGAATGACCCAGCTCCTCTTCCAAAATTCCCTCCTGAATTGTTATGCCAACAAAATGGAAAAGTGCTGTTTAAAAAATAACAAACCTTTAGAGATTTTGCTTATTGCTAATAATGCTCCTAAACATCCTCTCTTTATTGATGATCTTCATCCCAATATCAAAGTCGTATTTCACCCTCCAAACACCACTTCTTTTTGATTCAGCTAAAGGATCAAGAGTTATAGGAGCTTTTAAGGCATACTATCTGAAGTGGATATTTGCCCAGGTTATTGCTGTAAGTGAGGAAGACCCTGAGAAGACATTGATGCAATTCTGGAAGGATTACACCATTTATAACTGCATCAAGAGCATTGCTTGGGATTAGGGTGATGTCACCAAGGAGTGTATGAAAAGCATCTGGAAGAAATATTAAAGAGGTTCATCTATGCCACCAAAGGATTTGTCAAGCATGAGGAGGTTTCAAATATCAACAAAGCTGTAGTTGAGATTTCCCTGTGGCAAGGAAATTTTACGTCAGTGTGAATGAGGATGACATTGAGGAGCTCCTAGAGGCAGTTCTTCGAACTGGAATAGGAGTGCATAACTGAACAAGAGGCAGAGAAAAAGAAAACTGAAGAAGTGGAAAAAGGAAATTCACTGTGAAGATTTTAGTAAAAGTTTACGCAGACCTCAGCATGCCACTTAAAATATCTAAAGACATGGACCCCAGCACTGAAAGATGCACCCCAACACTAAAAGTTTTCCATTGAAAGAGAGAAATGTTCATGGTGTATTTTCTGCTTTAAAGCAAAATTATGAAAGCAAAACAAAACAAGTAAAGGAAACCACTAGGGGTATATTTTTGCAGAGGCTGTCTTCTCAAGAAGACTCCCAGGTAGGTCCTTCAGGAGGACATACCGAAGGTGTCATTGTTATCATAGGAGGTGACAGCTCCGTACATGATGTTGCCCCTGAAGACATTCCAGGGGGCCAAGGTGTGGAAGTGAAAGACAGTGATACTGAGTATCTCTCTAATCAAGCAATGCATGACTGTTTTTGAATATCATGATTTGAGCACAAAATTATTTTCATATCTTAAATACAATTCTGTAGGTAAGTGATATTTTTTGGCTTCTAATTATCATTTTTGGGGGGAATCTGATTTTCACAAGTACACAGCTTTTTTAATCAAGTTTGTTAAAACAGTTTTCTGTGTTTCCATATATTATATTTATAACAAGTTGAGTAAAATTTTTTCTATATTGTAGGTCACTAAACACTTTCCACAAACAGTACTATTTTATCAATTTTTATTTTATTTTAGGGAGTTTAGTGTTATTATTCTCTTGGCACATGATTAATAGTTACTAAAAAACATTTTGAAAGTATTTCTCAATATTTTGTCAACTTTTTGGAGGAATGGCTATCATAAAACTTTAGCGTGAAGCCCTCTGGAGTTCACATTGCATTTGCAGAAGGAAAGAAACTAGAATCACAAAAATTACTCATTGTATATTTCAAAACACACATAATATTGACTAAAAGCTTAGGATTTAAAGAAACAGAAATACTTCAGTTCAGTATTTCAAGTAAATTTTATGTTGAATGTCATATTTAATCTATTTTACTTACTAGCTGTTGTTTTATGCTAAGAAAAATTCCTATCTCATCTATGCTCAGAAGAAAAATAAAAGTATAATAATTGATTGTACCTATAATTGGCAGAGCAGGAAACAGGACTGTTTGTGTCATATATACTATCCTGCTATTTTAACACCCTCCAGAGCTTTGTAGTGGTACAGTAATGCCATGTTTCAAGAAGGCCATTTCAATATGCCCTGAGGATTTTCCACTTTGAACTACAGTATGCTTTCTTGAGTGCTTAATCCCAATTTTATTCATTGGTCAAACTCATTTCATTCTTTTTTTTTATTGACCCCACTCTAGAAATTTTGAATGTGCAATTTTTTAAGTTCTTGAAAAGTTTTATTCTATTGACTATGGTTTCTAAAGTCTTCCTCTAATCCACATTCTGTGGAGGCCTTGACGTGGGTCATCATGCAGTGATCAAATTTTCTTTGTAGCACTGTTTCTCAAGTGTGCATGAGGAATCAGGTTTCTTGAGAGGTAAGGCTTTGGGAAAGTTGTCCTAGTGATTTTGCTACACACTTCTCATTGATAAACATGAATTCCTTGTCCCAGTACATGATAGTCATTCATGTAAATAAACAAATTACTTCTTCCTGTACACCCACCCATGCATTGTCAGTTGTGGTTCAGAATTATGGATAATATATAATCTGTATCTTATGGATATAATTAGAATAACTGACACACATTAATTTTGATCAAGCATTTAATTAAGCCAGTTCATGAACTTTGGGCCTATTCTCTGAAAGGAATGAAATACAGCATCATGTTCAATATACTACATCGGGTGAATTAGCCTTTTTTGAATAACAGACAAGATATTGTCTCAATGACTTATCAAGAGCATTAAATAACACACACTAATTAATTATATACCCTTCTGAATATTTTTATCA
>PVJD01004669.1:0-131492 GCA_004026545.1 Mormoops blainvillei
AAAAAAACAGTAGTTGGAAAAGATAGATGCGCCCTTACATTTCACTGAAGCATTATGAGAAACAGCCAAGACATGGAAGTAACCCAGATGTCCAACAGATGCAATGGAATGCAGAGAGAGGACATGAGTAAATACAGCAGCAGTACAGGGGAGAAACGTGGCAGGGGACGCACTGGGCGGCCGTTAATTGCTCTGTCGGGGGCTGGAGGAAGGAAACGCACGTGGGCACAGGAGAATATTTATGTGTACGCACACGGCAGAATATATTTTTCAGCAATAAAAGAGAGAATGAAATCTTGCTATGACCCAGAGGGTATTATGCTAAGTGAAATAAGTCAGAGAGGGAAAGGCAAATACTGTATGACTTCACTTATATGTGGAATCTAAACAAAACAAATGAATAAACAAGACAGAAACAGACCCACAGATACAGAGAACAAGCTGATGGTTGCCAACGGGAAGGGGGATTGGGAATAAAAAATAATAATTATAAAATAAAATAATTTAAAAAAAATGACACTAAATGCAATGCATGAATCCTGATTGGATTATAGACTGGAAAAAAGTAGCTCAAAAGGCCATTTTTGGGTTAGCTGATGGAATTTGATTATGACTGTGGATCAGGGGAAGAAAAAAAAAGAATGGGCAGGAAAGTCAACCTGTACCATTTACTTATTTATTAAGGTTTTATTTATTTATTTTTAGAGAGAGGGGAAGGGAAGGAGAAAGGGAGGGAGAGAAACATTAATGTGTGGCTGCCTCTCAGATGTCCCCAGCTGGGGACCTGGCCTGCAACCCAGGCATGGGCCCTGACAGGGAATCGAACCAGTGACCTTTCCATTTGCAGGCCAGCACTCAATCCACTAAGCCACACCAGCCAGGGCAACTTGCACCGTTTAAATGCCATGAACGAGGAGGCCTGAACTAGCGCAGGTGCACAAGCCCAGGCTCACTCACTCACTGCAATGCACACAGCACAGGCCTGACTCCTGGGGTTCGCAGAGGGAGAGAAGGGACTGGAACCATCATCTCCCCATTGTGTAACTCCTGGGTGCCAGTCATGCAGAGCAAGCTGGGGTGGGATCCAGCACCACAGGAATCACTGCCCCGCCAAGTTTGAGCATCGGTGCTAATCAGAGAAAGGGGATGGTCATTCCCTCCTTTCAGGCAATAGTTCCAAGTCACCCATGGAGCTTTTCAAAAATATATAGACACCTGTACAGATGATATATTATAGAACTATGCCTCTGAAACCTATATAATTTTATTAACCAATGTCATCCCAATAAATTCAATAAAAAAGTAAATAAATAAATAAGGAGGAGAGGAGAATATAGATGCCCAGAACAATCCAAGACCAGGGAATTAGAAACCTGGTGGCGGGGTCGGGGGTGGAATCAGTTTATCTTTGCAGAGCTCAGTAGGTGGATTCTGCTAATATTTTCACTGCATAAAGACTAGTTTTAAAAGCATTTTAAAATTGAAAATAGCATTTAATTATTTGGACTCTGTTTTAAGCAATAAAAAAAACCTTTTCCTTTAACATTTTATTGTTAAAAGGCAACATCATGGCTCCCCTGAGTGAGGCCAGGTGAGGGGGAGAAGCAGCCCGGGGAGAGAACAAGTCAGAGGCTGTGATTATGAACTATGATACAATTCTTCATTTCAAATAAGACAACTGGTTTCTTGCTTCTGCCTATTACGCAATTCACTCTGTAATTTTTAAGTTGGTAAATGTTTCACTTTTATAAATGGTTTGAACAGCCAAGCTGATGTCCCATGATAAAGATTCATATTAATGCTAAATTCAGAAGAGAATTCAATGACACCAAAGTACTGTATCAAATTATGAAGATTCCTAAAGGGACACTAACAGGAGTCTTTAAAAAAAGTCATATTTCCCTACATAAATCTTACACTTTAAGTAGCAGCGTGCTTTCCGATTGCATGGACAGAGGAAAACATGAGCCCTTTAGTATCTTATAATTGCACAGGTTTCAAACTTGTTGACTGGTAATCTATATGGACAGTATCAAATGATGTTAATTACTTGGTAGCTGCCACAAATTAATGCTTTAGCAGGGGTGTTTTAAAATATACCTGTAACCACAAGGAGTTACTTTTGTGCCAAGGATCTGAGATGGCCCTCTATCCCAAATTGTTAAAAGCCACTGCCAGCCAGTTTTCACTCTCACAGGAAAGTCAAAAAAGGAAGAGACAAACTGTATACTAAATGATACTATCTGGCAGATACTGGGGCAACAGAGAGCAGAAGAATGAACACTGAGAATAAGGTTCATGACGGGGCTTCACACCTCACACTTTCTCTCCACCATCCTTCCACCCTCGCAGGGAAGGTTTCTTTCTTTCTGTGTTCGGCAGAGGTGCGCACAGGGATGGCTCGGGTTAATGGTCAAAGCTGTCACTTAGGAAAGTTACAAGCAGCCAAATACACCTGGTGTCAGAAGCGACTTAAACACTGAGGTTTGTACATCTTGTTAATTTTAACTACGCCCATGGGCAGCAGGTAGGAGAGAGAACTGGGGCGTACCCCGGGCTGGTAAAGAAGAGGGGTTAGAATCACCTGTGAGAAAGTGGGTGAGCCAGGGATCCCAGACTGTGGGAGCTGGCAGGCACCTCAGACATCGCAGGGTGCTGGCCCACTTGTGCTGTGAGGAGGAAAGGCAGGAGCGGAGAAGGAAGGTGAGGACGGGGTGGAAATGGACTGGCTGTGCTTCCGGCACCCAGTCCTCCACCTGTGGCCTAAATACACACAAACTGCTCACACGGGGGAAAAGGAAGGAACAGTGAACTGCCCTCCCCAACACTGGTCCGGCAGAGAAAGGTAAGGATCCACGAAATGTCCCTGATCAACAGGACACTGTGGGCTAGGAGAAGAGTGGAGCACGGAAATTCAGCTCTGCGTGGAGAATACGCCAGGGGATATGAAATCTGACAGCCAACGCCACCTTCCTCTTAAGACACAATTCCTAGAACCTGAGCCACGCTGAGAGCGGGCTGCAACCAGGTGCCCCTTCCCACGGCAACATCAAACCCCTAGTTAGACACTTAACACCTGGTTTACTCAATGCTGCCCATCTGCGGGGGGCGGGGGTGTCTGGAAACATATCTATGACAAAACATACAGACATGATGATAATTCTATGTATTTGCCAACTGGTCAGGAAAAAGCTGACTTGCAAGATGCAGACACAGTTTGCCTCCGTGCGATCTAAAACTGGACACTGCCCGAAGCTCCTGGCTGTAATACAGCTAGATTTTAATGCTACAATTAAAAAAAAACCCCAAAACCAAAGAACTCTTCCCTGTGTAATACTTGTTCACGGGATCATTTCAGAGTCCACGTTTTAATGTCTCTTTTGTGTGAGCCTTAGTCCTACTTCAAAGTTTGTGGTGGGAGCACGTCTCAGAAAGCCAGGGGGCTGGGAGACAGGCAGCTCAGAGATTCCTCAAGAGCAGCGTCTCCTACCAGAAAGACAGCGGTCTCTGGAAGGGGCGGGTGGATCGGATGGCTTCCCGGGCCCTGTCCAGCTCCAGCACTTGATGAATGGGCAATGTTCTAACACAGCGCCAGGCACAGCCACGTGCCCTGTGAACCGATTTATCAGAGGCAAGGCGGACATCGGCGCTGAGAGTCAAGGCAGCAGCACGGCAAAGGGAGTCAGGGCCCGTGGGTGCTGGCCTGTGCGTGTGTCCGTGCGTGGCTAACACCCTTCTGTGGTCCCTAGTCTCTGATAACAGTGTTCTGGTCCACGTCTGTCTTCTAGCCTTTTTTCAAACCTCTTCCCAGAGTTTGGCACCAGGACATGGGAGGACACGGGGAGGGCGGAGGCATGACCTACACCTGTTCAGATAGAGGACCAGCAGCTACGCCACCCTGCCCGTGGGGCACTCGCAGGGATCTTGACCCTGGCTTTGAACTCTAGCTCTCCTGCTCACTGTTCACTACTCATACGACCACAGGCAAGTCAGCCTTTCTTAACCTCTGCTTCCTCATGGCAAAATGTGGACAACATCGCCCTCATGGGACAGTGGGGAAGACTGGCTCTGAAAATCGTCCCTACCAACTCTGAATGCTCCGCTCATGGGTCAAGGCCTGAAGCCCTGCCACAAGAACACAGTGTGACACGATGTCAGGGACGGGGCCGAAACAGACGCAGCCGCTACGCGTATAGGAACCGTGCAGGGAGAAGTGGCAGAACACGTTTATATTCACGCCCACCCTCCCTACCCTGTCTCCAACAAACCTCCCACGTTCCTCGCTTTGTTTCAGATGCTGCCAAATTTTAAGCCAACCAGAAAATTTTGGCATTCAAAAGCCAGGCAATCAAAATGACTGGATTCACAAACGGGAGCTTGTATCAGGCATCTTCAGAGACACCTGAACTTCTTCAGGGGCATGACACTTGAAAGGAGCTCCCGGCCACGGCAGTCTCCCGGCGGAGACTGAGGGTTCACTAGGAGGGGAACATCTAGGAACAGAGGGGCTTATCTGAGGGCTGTGTGAATGGATCCACCTACTAAGCGGAGGACTCCGAGCTGGAGGAAGGGGGTAGGGAGGCTGACAGTGAGGGGAAGAGGGGGACAGAGCAAAAGCTACGCTTATCGTCAAGTCTAGACCACCTGCTTTCTAAAACGTGAGAACAGAAATACTCCCTTCTCTAGACTCTGCAGGTGACCAAAAAGTGTCACCCAAAAAGGTAACCCAGAGAGGCTGGGTCACCCAAAAAGTGTCACTCAAAAAGGTGACGCAGAGAGGCTGTGCGGGGCAACTTCTCCTTAAGACGCATCTCCTCTTCTGAACTGCCCTCTTCATTGGGACTGCTGCCTCTCTCGCCGGGCTTCAGAGATTTCCAATGGGAAGAAAGTGACAGCCTGAAAACGCAGCACGTACTGGACAAGTCTAGAAATTCTGGTTCCTGTTAAACGAGTCTTCCGAGGACAGGCAGGCCTGACACGCCGGTGCTGGGTACCACCACTCACGAGAGAAATGCCACGTTTGCGTGGCCGCCAGCCTCAGAGAGACCCCACAGCTTCTGCTCCCCTCCCGCCCCTCTCTGCACACTCTCCATCTCCCCTCCGCAGGAACAGCCTGCCTCTGCGAGCTTCTCCGAAGCTCCAAGTGATGATCAAGCCCAAATGAAGTGTCTCCGCCTGGGCACGGAGCACGGCTCACACCCAGCCGCCCACTCCGCCCTCACCGCACCGTCCTAAGCCTCCTAACTGCCTGGGCTTGTCAGACTTAGTGACTAAAAACACGAGTCTCCCAGTTACACCTGAATTTCAGATAAGTACCACATCAGTTTTTCGTATATCCCAAAGATTGGATGAAAACATTTATACTACAATTATTTGTTACTTATATGAAATTAAAATTTCATTTTCACTCTGTATTTTATCTGGCTATCCTGCGCCATGTAACAGTGTGGTTTTAGGTACCATCTATTAATATTTGGGTTATCCGAATATTACCTAAAGGTTGGGGGTCCCACCTAATTTATCCTTAGTTCAATGACATAAACTCTGTATGAATATGTAGTAAACTATAATTCAGAGGTGCATGGTTTTAACACAGAGTTCCATTTCTCCTGAGCTGCCTCCCGTGGGTAAGCACGTGGATGATCTCGCTGCCTTCTCCAGAAGGGATGGGCAGTGAATGTTTGATGGGTCTAGGACCATTTCTCACCTAAAACCCTCACTTTTAACACCTCCCCTCACCGGCAGCCCTCAGAGGGCTCAGGTAATAGGAATCGGTGATTCTGGTTACCTAAGCACATGGCTTCCACAGGCAAAGCCCCTGCTTCTGAGACTGAGGAGGAAGAGAGGCTGGGAATGGGGCCATGAAAAAAAGGGTCCCATGCTTTCAAACCACCCCTCACTCTCCCTCTCTCACCCTGGCCAGCGGCCAGTCTTCCCGTCAGGACGTGGCGCCCACGGCCTGGGGGGCTCTCTTACCAGTGTGTGTGAGCATGTGCCTCTGGAGGGAGCTGGCCCAAGGGAAGACACGAGGGCAGTGGGGACAGTTGATCTTCTGCAGGCAGTTGGCGTAAGAGTTCCGCTTTGTCCTCAGCAGCTTGTCCTCAGCAGGGCTGCCCTGCTCTTCGTCACTGGGCCCGTTGTGGTCAGTGGGGGTGCTGGCCACCTCGTCCTGAGCGTCGTCCTCTGCTGTCTGCAGAAATGGACTGAACTTGTTGGTGTCTGTGGTGGCCAGCATCTTCTCGATGCTGGCAAATTCCCCACTGGAGTCCAGGTCCACCCCGCCACTGCTGGTGCGGGGCCGGCTCCTCAGCCCCTTCTTCCGGCCCCTCTTCTTTGATGAGCCAACTGGCTCCTGCTCGGTCGGTGAAGCCGCCTCTGGACTGTTGGCGGCAGGGGGCGGGTCACTGGATTCTTTCGGGCTGGTGTTGTCGGTGGGGGCACTGGCAGCTTTGGGGACGGTGCCTCCTAAGCTGTCTGAAGCTGTGGGGTTACTGCCAGTGCTTGTGGGCCCTGGGTCAGCCACCTTGGTTTTCAGCAAGGTGGGCGCCGAGGATACGGATGAGATGATCTGGGCGATGGAGGCCAGTGGGGGCAGCTCTTCTGTCACCGGGGGCTTTGGCAAGAGCAGGGGTGGCTTGGGACGTAGGGGCCGCAACAAGGCTGGGCTGCTTATGAGGGTGGAGCTGCCCAAGAGGGGGGAGCTGTTGATGAGGGCTGATGAGTAAATGGGGACAGCGACCTGAACGGAGCCCTGCAGCGGCTGAGCGTGGGCTTCCGTAGTGGCTGCTGCGGAAAGCGCCAAGGGTTTTTCCAAGATCCCACTGGGCCCCAAGGTCACTGGCAGAGTAGGGCACGGGGGTGGAGAGGGAGAAGATTGCTCCCGGCTCCCTGGTTCCTGCTCAGGCTTCCTGGCTTCACCGGGAGCAGCAGAATCCTTGTCTCCTCTTCTGAAGTTCTTGGGGATGGACAGGTCAATGGGCTCCATGGAGCAGTCATAGGGGGCCGTGGAAGAGGGGCTCAGGAACAAGGCTGCGTTTTCCTGCTTCACTTGGACCAGGGCCAGGCCCTTCTGGGAGAAGTCCAGGGGCTCATTGAAGTCTGCTGAAAAGTTGCTGGCGGGCTCCAACTTGATGGTGACATGGGGAGGCGGAGGCTGGGTGGGGACCCCATGGAGATAGCCGTTCTGGGACTCCAGGAAGGCGGCAAGGGGTTTGTGCTCGCCAAAGGTCCCACTACCCTCCTCCATCCTCCCCGAGGCCTCGGCAGCAGGGACCTCCTTGGGGCTCAGGCCGTCTGCTGCCAGGACGTAGCTCTCGATGTCGTGCTCCGGCACATGCAGGTGCTGCTTGAGGATGTGGTGGATGCAGTTGCGCTTGGCCGAGAAGCTGGCACTGCACTCCTTGCACTCGAAGGGCTTGTGGCCCTTGGGGCAGCTGCCCAGGCCCGGGCCGCAGTGCGAGCGCATGTGGATGCGCAGGGCACGGTAGTGCTTCAGGTCCTCCCCGCATAGCCGGCACACCGTGTCTGGGGAACAGAAGGCGTCCACCATCTCGGCTGCGCTGCTGGTCACGTACTCGATGTTCTTCTCGATGTCCTTGCGGGTGGCCTTGAGGTGCTTCTTGCGCAGATGCCGCTCACAGTTGGCCTTGACAGTGAAGGGGTAGTGGCAGATCTTGCAGATGTAGGGCCGCTCGCCACTGTGTGTGCGTAGGTGGCGGATGAGGGCGGCCTTGTCGGCGGCGATGTAGTCACAGATGTTGCACTGGTACGGAGAGATGCCCAGGTGGGAGCGCACGTGCGCGCGCAATACCCCTGAGAAGGCGAACACCTGGTTGCAGAAGCGGCAGGGGTAGAGCACCTTGCGCATGGCTGGAGATTTCTTGCTGCCTGGGCCTGTCATGATGGCCTTGAGGTCTCCCTCCGTGATCTCCTGCTTGATCTTGGCATCCATGCTCAGTGGCAGCAGGGCCTCGATGATGCTGTCCTGCTCCAGCTGTGTCTTCATCTCTGCCTGGCCAGGTAGCTCCACCCCCGGCTGCTGCAGGAAGAGCTGCATGGCTGTGTGTGGCTGGGCCCTGGACTTGGGCTGTAGCAGGTGGGCGTTGGAGGCCACCTCCACCGAGCCTTTGAGGAGCTTCAGGGGTGGCGGGGGCAGGCTGGGACTGATGCAGCCCGGGGAGGCCTGCTGGGCATTGATAAGAGGGGGTGGCGTTGAGGTGGCCACCACCGTCCGTGGCGTGACCAGGGGCTTTGGCTTCAGAGGGGGCATGTGTTTGAAAATCGCCTGCAGAGGGGTGACGGGGGCCTTGGAGAGAGGTGGAAGACTGATTTGAGGGGGCGCTGAGGCTGCCATTTTCAGAATCTGCTGGATGTCGGCCAGCTCAATGGCCGACTCCCCGGAGATGGGCTTGACCACAATACTACTGTCGGGCTGGATGATGAAGCCCTTTTGGAAGGGCTGCAGGGACAGGTGCTTCATGTTCTCCTTGGTAGCTGGGAGGACCGTAAGAGAACTGCCCAGGGAAGAAGCTTCGAAAGGAGACAGTCTCAGCATGTTGGTGCAGCCAGGGTCCTGAGGTAGCTGACACTTGAGTGTCTGGAGCTGTATTGCTTGGTTGTCATCTGGCAGGGGCTCCTCGGCCGGGACAGGCCTGACGTCTTTGGTGTGCTGCAGGTTCAGCAAGGCCAGGAAAACCTTCTGGTCCAGGGTGTCGGCAGACAGGGTCTTGGCCTGCAGCCTTTCCCGTCCCTGGTCCCCAGCGATGTGGGTCTGCTTGTGCAGGGTGAGCGAGGAGAGCATGGGGAATGCCTTGTCGCAGACGTCACAGACGAAACGGTGCTGCTCGCTGATGCACCTCCGCAGGTTCGTCTCACACCAGGCCTGCAAGAGCAAGAAAATAAGGAGGATTTAAAATCTTCACTGAACTGAGATACAGCAAGTATCCGCTGTACGTCTGCCCCAGTATCCAGCTTTCCCCATAATGTACGTGGAGCTACCGTTCCTGGCTCGCTGGCTCCAAGGCTGAATACGGAAAACCACGAGCACCTCCAGAATCATGTTTTCTTGAACGACATCAGCCTCCAGGGTATCTCGGCAGAGAAGCGAGGAAGTACAGGAAAGTAATACCCACCGTGACAGAGGGTTCTCTTTTTAAAAACAGGTGCCTTGCAAAACTAACTGACGGGGACGGGGACTACCTGCCAGCAGTGGAGAGCCAGTTCTCTCAGGGACATCGAGGGGGGGAGCGCCGCTTGGGTTATGTGGGTGTGCACATATGGGTGTTTACACATGGAATTGAGCTTGAGGCTCATGCATTGGGAGAATTTCGCTGTTATCTTCTACCTCAATTTTTAAAAAGGATTCTATTTATTTTTGTTTTTAGAGAGAGGGCAAGGGAGAAAGAAAGAGAGGGAGAGAAACCGATCAATGTGATCAGTTGCCTCTCTCATGCTTCTAACTGAGGACCTAGCCTGAACCCAGGCATGTGCCGTGATGGGGAATTAAACTCATGACCTTTTGGTTTGCAGGCCCATGCTCACTCCACTGAGCCACACCAGCAGGGGCTCAGTTTCTAAAAATTGGAAAAAAGTAGTTTCAAAGTAGTTTTAGCAGGTGCTTTATAAGGAAGAATAAATATAGGTCAGGTTAATAATGACCCAAAACATTTTATACAAAAACTACAACGCTGAAAAATATTTAGCTGTAATGTAATTAAAGAAACATTAAAAAAATATAAATTCAATTTTGATAGGGCTGCCACTGGGTCAGTGAACAATTCACAACTTTAAATCCAAATGCCTAACAAACGGGCAAAAGCGCCGATGAGCTAGACTGAGATGCAAGTGACTATGAAATTCAAAACAAAATGAAAGGCCACATATAGTTCTCAACCCAGCAACTCAAAGAAGACTAGAAGGGCCAAACTGAATATCAAGAGAAAAGGTGGTGTTAGAAAAACAAAACCCAATGGAGACACTTTGCCTCCTCTCACAACCAAAAGGACAACAACAAATTTAAAAACAAAAAATAACCAGAACTACCAGAAAATCAAACTGTATGGAAGTCTGACAACCAAGGAGTTAAAGAAGAAACATTCATCTAGGCTGATTGGAGGGGCAGAGACGGGCAGCCGGGAAGGAGAGGACACATGGCAAGCCTATGGCTGGTGGACCAGGTGGTCCCACATTTGCATGAGGATAAACCAGGAGGAACAACTGGGGAGTGAGAGAGACCGTGTAACCTGGGGTTCCAGCGTGGGAAAAAGAAGCCTAAAAACCTCTACCGGTAAAAACCCGTGGGGGTTGTGGTGGTGAGGGAGGCTGCCTGTCTCTAAGGAGCATTCATATGAGACACCCAAAGGGTCCTAGAACATATACAAACCCACCCACCCGGGAATCAGCACTGGAAGGGCCCAATTTGCTTGTGGGTAGCAGGGGAAGTGACTGAGAGCCGGCCAAAAGCCAAGCAAGCAGCACTGTTCCCTCTCAGACCCCTCCCCCACAGACAGTGCCACAGGCCAGTGATGTGGTTGCCCTGCCCTGGTGAATACCGAAGGCTCCACCCCTCACAACCTAATAGGTGCTGCAGATACACACAAAATATGGCCCAAAGGAAAGAACAGATCAAAGCTCCAAAAATAGAACTAATTGATGAAGAGATAGCCAACCTAACAGATGCAGAGTTCAAAACACTGGTAATCAGGATGCTTACAGAAATGGTTGAGTATGGCTGCAGAATGGAGGAAAAAGTGAAGGCTATGCAAAGTGAAATAAAGCAAAATATATAGGGAACCAACAGTGAGGGGAAACTGGGACTTAAATCAACGATTTGGAGCAGAAAGTAGAAATAAACACTCAACCAGAACAGAATGAAGAAACAAGAATTCAAAATAATGAGACGCTCAGAAACCTCTGGGACAACTTTAAATGCTCCAACATCTGAATCACAGGGGTGCCAGAAGGTGAAGAGGAAGAGCAAGAAATTGAAAACTTATTTGAAAAACTAATGAAGGAGAACTTCCCCAATCTGGCAAAGGAAACAGACTCGTAGGAAGCGCAGGAGGCTCAGAGAGTCCCAAAGAAGTTGGACCCAAGGAGGCGCACACCAAGGCACATCATAATTATGTTACCTGAGATTAAAGATAAGGAGAGAATCTTCAAAGCAGCAAGAGAAAAGGAGACAGTTACCTACAAAGGAGTTCCCATAAGACTATCAGATGATTTCTCAGAAGAAACTTTACAGGCAAGAAGGAGCTGGAAAGACGTGTTCGAAATCATGAAAGACAAGGGCCTACATCCAAGAATACTCTATCTAGCCAAGCTATCATTTAGAATGGAAGGGCAGATAAAGTGCTTCCCAGATAAAGTAAAGTTAAAGGAGTTCATCATCACCCAGCCCTTATTAGATGAAATGTTAAAGGGACTAATCTAAGAAAAAGATCATAAAAAATATGAACAGTAAAATGGTAACAAACTCACAACTATCAGCAACTGAACCTAAAAAAACAAAAACGGAAACAAACTAAGCAAACAACGAGGACAGGAATAGAATTATAGAAATGGAGATCACATGGAGGGTTATCAGTGGGAAGGGCGAGGGGGGAGAATAGGGAAAAAGGTACAAGGAGTAAGAAGCATAAATGATAGGCACAAAATAGATGGGGGCAGCTAAGAATAGTACAGGAAATGGAGAAGCCAAACAACTTATATGTATGACCCATGGACATGAGCTAAGTGCGGGAATGCTAATGGGAGGGGTATACAGGGCAGAGGGGAATAAAAGGGAGAAAAAAATGGGACAACTGTAATAGCATAATCAATAAATTATCTTTAAAAAAAGAAAAAGAAAAGAAAAGCCAAACCCAATGGACCTCATTTTAAGGGAAGGAAACCTCGGGGTGAGTAAGTGACGCCCAGCTATGCGGACCACGGAGGAGGAGGCTGCTGGTTCTGCTGGCCAATGAGCATACCTGAGAAATCCGAGGAAATTTCCTGCAGGAGAAGTCAGTGAATCCCAAGTCGTGGAAGCCAGCGGGAATGGAAGGGTTGTTCTGGATGAAAGGCCTTCCCATTGCATCTCTGGGAAGCTGTTTGTGGACAAGTGCATTGTGGCGTAGCAATCCTCGATGTGTTCGAAAGGTGACGCAGCAGATGTCACATCTGGAAAAAGAAAAGGTCAGGATGTAAGGAGGCATCCAAGTCAGAATTTCCACCTGTCTGTTGGTCCTATTGTATTTTTTTGTCACTTCATTTTTAAGGAAATAAAAATAAAATGATATAACAAATCATTATAATAAATGAAAATATTAGAAATGATGTTGAGATCAAGAAGTCAGTCTGCTCCTGGTTGGCAACAAAAATACTCTTCCTTTAAAAAAAATTATATCCTAATAACTTCTGGATATCCAAGCGTTGCAAATGGCACAGGCGTGTACACTGTCACAAGCCTACTCATTCTTACCCAAATTATGTCCCACAGAGTGATCATTTCAAATGTTTTCTCCATCTCTCTGCTCAGTGGCTTCGAATCATAAAACATGTGTGAAAGTCAAAAACACAGAATCACACATCTTGAGCAATCACATCAACATCCCTGGTATCTGATCAGGATAAAGTGATAATCAAATTCTTCAACTGAAGTAGTAACACGTGACAGTAATTATGTATTCAATTCTGATATTATTGCCATCATTATCTGACAAATAACCACAGATCCCACCTATTAAGCCCACACTATGCGCAGGACACCCCACGGGGCAGTGTGCACGGTCCTCACAGGCGGGTAGATGGGCACCCTGACCTCCATCTTACAGGTGAAAACACTCAGGCTGAGGACACGTAGCTTGTAATAAGTGAAGACAAAATGTGAGGCCTGTTCATACTCCCAACATCCCCTACTGTGAGGCTATCTCTCTTTCCTAGAAAACCCCCCACAAATGCAGTCCTTCTACAGATCATCAAGCTTCACCTTAGAGATGACCTCCCCCTTCACCTTAAATGTCCTGGTCCACACCTGTGCCAGAAATAACATTTTTAAATACTTTCTCCACTTTTTCACACCTGTGTTGTCTTTCTTCTCGGTCTTCACTGAGAATCACCATCTTAAAAACTATACAATCAATAAAAAATAAAACAAAACTACACAATCATTAGGGTATCCATCAACATCCTCTACATCAATGATTTTTGACCTTTTTTATCTCATGGTACACATACACTAATTACTAAAATTCGGCGACACACCAAAAAAATTTTTTTTTGCCAATCTGACAAAAAAATAGGTATAATTTTGATTCCTTCACACCACAAGGCTATTGTTGCGTTGGCTACTGGCATTTTTTTATTAGACAGTCTTAGGGGAAAGAGGTCAGTGTCCTTGACTAAATAGTCAGGTGTTGCATGTTTTAAAAACTTTTGTGACACACCAGTTAAAAATCTGGACTGTCATTAGAGCTACATGTGGCTATTTAAATTTAAATTAATTAAAACTTCCTCAGTCACACGAGCCTCATTTCATGGGCACATTCCCATGATCATAGTGCCACGTGCCAAGCATCATTCCAGTGCGTACGCGTGGACGTGCATCTGCCCCTCAGAAAACCTCCCAGGCAGGTCCTATTATTGTTTTACAGAGAAAGAACACAGGGCACAGAAGAATAAAGCGACACTGCACACACCTTAGTGGCAACTTTTTTTGCCAGGAAATTCTTCTCTGGAAATAAAGAGATAACGAAGTCACCTGTGAAGCAGCTGAGCTCATCTGGTGATGAAAGAAAGAGGTACCCGCTATGTGCAACTCTGCTTCCTTCATCACACACAGGCAGGACACGGCCAATGTGGTGCTGCTGCGAATCTGCCTCTCCTATCTCCACTGCTCTCTCAGCTGCATTGTGCCATCAAGGCTCCTGTTATCATTCAGTTAAATTTAGAATACTGGATTCCTCCAAGCCACTCAAAATGCGAAACATCTTTTGAGGGAATTCTGCTCAAGCTCACCATGTGATAAAGGCTCTAGGGAAGAGGTGGCTTCAGAGAGCCCCAAATACTTTTAGGTATTGAAAGTTCTTACAGCAGTGGGCCCAGACAAACCTCAAACCACAGGAACCATTCCCTGCCTAAGTACCAAAGGGCTAAATCACAGACTGTGAGACAGGGAAGCAGAATGGTTGCAGCCACTCTGGGCGAGGCTGTTTCTGGCCGGAATATGGTCAAGTTCTACCCTGCATACTCCATCCAGGGAGCTGCCACCATCAGAGCCCCACAGACACTCTGTCCTGTCCTACCGCCCTGGAAAGGGCACTTCCTCTTTTATCACCCTTAGTTCTCCTAGGCTCAAGTTCAGTTGTATGCTCCATGTGGTCACCGATCCCCATGCCACCAATCTGCCGAAAGCTTTGCACTAAGTTGAAAGGAAGAGAAAACATCTGAATTGGGGAAATTTAACACTAACCAGACATTAGATGATACTAGGATATTACTGTTAATTTTTTAGGTCAGCGATTTGCAACCAGTGTGCCACAAGAATTTTTAAAACATGCAATACTTGACTATTTAGTCAGGGGCACTAACCTCTTTCCTTCAGATTCTCAAATAAAAAATGACAACAGCCAACACAACAATCGCAGTCTGGTGTGAATGGATCAAAAAATTCTCATTACAAATGATTAATGAGAGTAGGCTGACTTTTTGACACTTTTTCCAAGTTTCAACAATGTCTAAACCACTATTTGCAGGTGTGTGTGTTGGGGCTCGATCTATAAAAACTCCAGAAGAGGGTTTGCTACACTGATTCTCACTGTGACATGGGCAATGTGAAGGAGCCTACTTGTCCAGCAAATGCACTGGACAGTCAGAGGGGGCCGGGGGTCTGGAAGGAGGCACCCAGCCCAGGGCTCAGGTAGGCCGCATGTCGTGGGATTTACAGGCTGGCAGCATGAGCCACCCAGGATGGGTTGGGTGATCAAGCCTATGACCCATCTGGTTTGGTACTTTATGAACTAAGAGATAGTTCACATTTTCTCTCTCCCCCTTCCCCTCTCCCTCTGTCCTGTCTGGGGCGTGAACAGGTGAGGTGAGGGGACCTGTGGGGGATGGACGCTGGTCTGTGCCTTCCCTGGATCATGAGACTAAGAGGAGAAGGTAAGAAAGATTAGGGCATTTTGTAACCCAGTGGACCCTAATGGCATCTTCCACTTAACTCTACAGTAATGCACACTTCCCAAACTCGTAATTAGCACTGCCTATATACATTTTGTATAGAACATTTGCAGTGTTTCAAATTAATTTTTACCAGTGCCAGGTACTGTCCTGGATGCTGGGACAGAGCAACAAATACCTAAACTCATTTCATCCAGCACTAGAAAGACGCAATGATTGTGTGATCCTTCAATCACACCTGAAAGTCAAGGCCTGTTCCTAACCTCATCTTTCCCCTATAAAAACCGCAGGGTTTACACTTTGCCTTGCAGAGAGGGCCTCGTTAACCGAAGTCAGGTAAAGTGGGAGACGTGCTCATAGAAAATAACCCATGCACACCTTAAATACTTCACTTAACCTACACAGTTAAATAAACTGCAAATGCTGAGGACTAAGGCGAACTCCTGGTGGCTAACTGTGCAAAACAAAACAAAACAAACAAAAAAAGCAAGCAGAGCCTAGCAGCCACTTCTGCACAGGGGCCTCTCCCACAAACTGCACACTGAAGAGAAGCCTCCTTGCTAAGCTGCCAGTCTCTGCACAGAGCTGCCTGCCTGCACTGTGTTTCTGCAGGCTGAGCCAGCCCTTATAAGGGTTTCCTGGAATCCTATTTCAGCCAATAGGATCGAGGCTTTCTCTGGCCAATTGGAGCTGTAGAGCTCTGACCAATTGCAGCGGCTACACTCTGACCAGTCGGGGACCAGTGGTGGGGACTTCTGTCCATAGAAGCCAGCTCCTTTCTGGCTTTGGGAGCACACCTTCCACAAAGACTGCCTTCCCCTGGCCTGCGCTAAAACACGGAAGAGTTCTCACTGGAGCAGAACAGACCTGCACTGAGCAGAGCGGATGGGGCAGGGCAGAGCGGACCACAGCAGCACTGTTTTCAAAGCCAGGCTGTATTACCGTTGAGCTATCTGCACTAAATAAAGTTTCCTTCTTCACCGCACCCGAAATTGGGGATTCCTGTTGGTGTTTGAATTGGAGCCAATGACCATCAGATGACAAACCACATTCAGTTGATCCTCATTATTTGTGGATTCCGTATTTGTGAATTTGCCTGTTCATTAAAATTTACTTGTAAACCCCAAATTAGTACTTTGCAGCACTTTCTTGGTCATTCATGGATGTGCACAGTGCTGTGAAAAATTTGAGTTGTCCTAGGCACACATTCCCAGCTGAGGTCAAACGAGGAGACACTCTGCCTTCTTGTTTCGGCTCTCACACTGTAAACAAGTGTCTTTCTTGCAGCCTATTTAGTGCTACGGTCTATTTATAGCGCTTTTTGTTGGTGAATCTGCTGTTTAAAGTGGACTCCAAGCACAGTGCTGAAGTGCTGTCTAGTTCCTAAGTGCAAGAAGGCTGTGACGTGCCTTACGGAGAGAGCACTTGTTTCAGATAAGCTTCACTTGGCCATGGGTGGTAGTGCTGTTGGTTCTGAGTTCGACATTAATAAGTCAACAGTAGTTGTTAAATAAGGTGTCTTTAAAGAGAAACACACATAAAATGAACGTCTGTGACCCTGTTTCTTTTAGGACTGGTGGTTCAGTATTCACTAATTCTGCGCGCACAGTGCCTTTACAGACAATAGCTGCGGTGAGTAGCAAGAACCAACTGTGCACTCATTCGCTCACCGTCCGTGACTCTGGTCCCACCGAGTGGGGCTCCATGTTGCTGTCACTGCACGAATCACACTCATCACATCTTTGAGTCCCAGCTCAGATTCCGTAAGGGAAAGAAACTACATTTTTGCAAGCCAAACTAAACCAAAATCCTGTATTTTTATGATTATTTCTCTCGACTGTTTATAGGTGTCTTGCCCACCCTAAAATGACACTAATTTTAAAAAGAGGGTCCAATTTGGACAGTAAACAAGGCTGCCCAACTCAGAATATTCTTTTTTAAAAACAACAGTTCACTGGTTTGTATAAAACTCAGTAAAATTATAGTAAATAATTACAAGTATTACTGAGACATACAGGTTGGGAAGGAATAATACTGACTCTTAGCATGCAAGTCAACGGCAAAAGGGGAGCAGGTGGGCCTGAGAAGTGGGCTGCAAACTCTGTGAACTGTACCACACCTTATAATTACAACACTTTTGAGCATTCATCTCATATCTACTTGTTGTTTAACTGAGAAATGTGTGTTATGATATGTATTTATATACACATAAAAATATGCTGAGTACATTAAAAAATATAAAACAAAAATTTAAAGGGTGAGATAAGAAAGTTCTACTATTTTTTTCTTGTACTTTAGAGATCTTTCTGAACATTCTCTACTTTTGTGGCTACTGCACTAGTGCACAGTCTGCCGGCCGTGAGTATTTAGTGGGAGAGGTAACGTAAGTAGGTTTTATAAAAAACAAAACAAAAGAACGGAGGGTCCCTCTTAATAGGGCAATCAGAATTTGCTGCACTTCTATTGTAGCAATGAATTTTGAATAAGATTGAGTTTTCATCATGTGTCTACCTCTTCCTCGATTCTCTAATTCAGCTTATAATCTCTCCTGTTTCTGGTTTCCGGGACAGACGTTCACACATCATAGGTGCTCAATAAACACATAACAGAATAAACCAGTGCCAACCTTAGCACTGTGTCCTCTGTGAAAGGCCGCCGTGGACTGATGGGGGGATGGGCCCAGAGACCAGAAGCACTGGGCAGGAAAGTTCAGACTGTGTGACCTTGAAGGACTTATTTCATCTGCATTTTAGGTGCTTGCTATGTAAAACTTCCCAAACATGCCTGAAATAAGAATCCCCTCGTGACCTTGTTAAGAAGTCAGAATCCAAGTGAGAAGATAGGCCTAGGAATCTGTATGTGCACGAGAACAGCAGGTGGCTCACAGATAGACAAGTTTGAAAACAAATTACAGTGAGAGTTAAGTGAAAGGACCTTGACTCTATAAACACCTTAAGCCGCAGGCCTGTGAGAGCTCTTCCCCTTCCTTCTCTAAGCCTCTGTTTTCTTTCTCATCTGTAATATGAGGGTCTTTAGAGCTACTATGAATAACAGATAACAAAATGCTTGGAAAACTACAAGGCGCTATTAACAAATTTAACCATTATTTTATATTGCTAGGAACAGCAACAACAACAAAAAAATCAGAAACAGCTCATTTTCTGGCAATCAGAGCAAAATGGAAATGCAGGAAAAATGGAATTTTAATTTCAAAAGGATGTGTTCTGTCTTTTCACTCTCAAGGACTTCATAATTGTTTCTACTACTTCTGTTTAATCTTGAGGTTCCTGGGGAGAGATCCGTGTTCTTCCTGGTCAGCCCTCTGTCCTACCTACTACACCTGGCTCCTTCCCACCCACCCCCCCCAACCCCCACACCTGCAGCCACAGCTCACAAACAGAAGCCGGCACACATACTCAGAGCCTTCTAACAACGTCCAAATAAGGCCCTAGATCTACAACTTCACACCTCTCTTTTCATGGGATTTCAACCAAGGGGCTCCTGTTTCACTTTTGAAAAGATATAGAATGTCATCTCACAAACAAGTTGCTTGAAAGTGGCAGAGAAAAAAAAATCTGCTTTGAAACAAGAAGCACTTCATGAGGCTGGTCAAAAGGAAGAAAAAAACACCCACAGGAAAACACTGCCTGCCCTCTCACACTCGACACCTGTTGACAGACCTTAAATAAAACCAGGGTGGAAACCCATCACCCAGGAACATTTGGATCGGCCTTAGCCAGCCAGAAACACTCTGGTTCAACGAGCCCCCTCTTAAGGCCCCAGGAAGAATGCTCTGCAACTTTGTTTCTGAGCAGCTCTTCAAGGACAATGAAGGTCACTGTAAATCTGTAAGTGATTCTCCTAGGGGCAGAGCCAGTGCAGGCACGGTCCCTGGGGTATTCGCTAACCTCACTTGGGCCTGTCCGTCTTCATTAAGGCCACAGTCATTGGGGTAAGGTGGTCTTCACAACTCTCCCCTTACCCCTAGTTTGGGGGCTCTCTCAACTCTGCCAAAATTGTGAACAGCATGATTGCAAAATATGTCGATGGAGGAGGACTGTACTTAGAGTCAGAGAGGGAGCCCTGCAGGACGACTTCATTTTGCAAGTGTTTTGACCATGTGCCAGAGGGAAATTTTACAAACCCAAGAGGCTGTTTTCTGATTTTCTGGCAACAGAGATGGCCCTATGTGGGAAATTGTGGGTAACTTTTCTAAAATGGAAACTGACTTTGCTCAGTAGGACAAATGCATTTGGGAGAAAGTGTGTCTAGTTGTAGGATTTAAACAAGCTAACAGAGAATTCCATCAACTCTTCTAAAAACAAAACTTGCTTCCTCTCTTTTTAAATCACATATGGAAACAGGTTACTCTAAGGAAAACAAAAATTCATCAGTAGAAACCCTGCAAAGGACAATCTGAGTAAAGATGAGATTCTATAAACACAGGGATGAAAGCTAATGTGGGCATTCAGCCCATCCCCAACCTATGAAAGGATGATCACCTGCGGGTGAACACTGAACCGTTCTGCCACGTCAGTAGTACTTCTGAACCCCAAGGAGTTCACCAGAGCCGATTTCACCCAGAGAACCCCTGAATTCCAGAACATGTTAGCAAATGCTTCTATAAGAGAGTATGAAAACTTAATTTAGAATACTGGGATAGACCTTAGTACCCCCTTCCCCGGCATGGGACGTCCCAGCCTGGTCCTGCCTCTGGCAGGGCTGCTCCCTTGAGGTGGTTCCTGTGACTGGGGCAGGGGATCCAGCAGTTCTGTCAGGGGTGGGTGGAAAGGAGGAGCTATAGTTTGGGGGGCATGCAGAACTGAGCTGTCTTGAACTGCAGAGAGAAAAGCAGCTGCCTGCAACTTATCTCATCTCTTCCTTAGTGCCACTTGTAATGTCACTGAAGGGCATGGGTAGGCGTGAAACACACAGAGAGGAGGGTGAGGTGGGGGTCCCGGGGCAGGGAAGCACTTCCAGGGAAGGATGGGGGCTGAGCCCAGTTTCCACTGTGGCCCCGGGTACGGCAGGACTGGGGGCTGCCAACACTTGGCGGCTGGAGGGAGGCACCATGATCGGAAAGAGCCTCCAATGTATACTCGAGCCCTTCTTGTCCCTTCTCTTTTGGAAATCAAACAAAACAAACAAAGTCCCAGAGTACACGGGCTCTGACCTTGACACTGGCTGGGCTAGAAAGCACACTGTTACCATGGTAAAGAAGTCTGACTCCCACAAGAGTGGTGAACTGCCCTGGTCCTGAAGCCACAGAGGGACCTAATCCGCCAGCCAGCGCTGAGCCTCTGTCTCTGGCTGCCGCAGGCAGAGGGGCTGTAAGGGGACGGCTGGCACAAGCCAGGGCTGTTAGGCCAAAAAAACTACTCTTCTTTGTCAGCTGAGGGTTTGTTCTTTCAATTCTCAAAGGACTTTATTGCAAATCAGTGATATTCTTGTTCATAGTCAGATCCACAACTAGTCTTAAAAAAAAAAGTTAAAATTTTAAACTCACTCAGCTGGGAAGTGACATGTTCCACAGCTCGCCTAATGAGGTGCCATGATACCTGTTCTTTTTCTTTTCTTCTTTCCTAAAAAAACTGCGTAATTCCGGGCTGGGGTTGAAATGCAGTGCGACAGAGGTGCTATTGCAGTATGGGCAGGCATTCTGTGTTAGGGGTAAGGGTACAAGAAACCCTAGAAGAGCCAGCAGTTTTGCTGGCTCTCAATAGGGCTAAGAGGAATGACCAGCACCAGTAAAGGCATCAGCCCTAATGACCACTAATAAGCTTCTAAACAACGATCCCAAATATGTAAAGTGGGCAGGAGTGCGCAGACACGCCGACGATTAAGAATTAGGCCCGAAGGCGAATTTATCAGCAGTGGGATTTACAGAAATGAAAAACAAGGCCACTAAAAAGCTTTTTTTAAAAATAAACCTTGTGGCTAAACAATTTTGGGATTAGCTCCTCCCAATGCTCGCTACAATAACATTTTATTCACCTGGTGACCATAACTCTCCAGAACAAGATGAAAACCCTAGAGTCAACAAAAAAGCTTCACGGCAGCCCAAAGCAATAAACTTTGGGTGCATGCCTTCCATATCATTCCCTCAAGTCTACCGCTGTGGCAGCTTAGGGACAGACAGATGACGCCATCTTCAAGAAAAGGTAAAAAAAAAAGTTTTCCCATATGCTAAACGTATTTTCGAAAGAATGCTTTTGGCAAATTTCAAACATCAGGGAACACATTTCTTTAGCATCTCAGGTTTCTCCAGAAATCTAAGGAAAATGACGTGCAGTTCTACTATTTAAAGGTATCAAATCCCTTCAAGCTTTTAAATATCTGGCTTTCAATGCAGGTGGATTACAAAATTTGGTAGGTAGGACTCAAACCGAATGAAACAGCCACTCGGTTTTCCCAATCTTTACAAAAGCAAAACTAGAAAAAAGCAGTTCATTATAACAATAAAGTCTTAAAAGACAACCTGGCTTTCATGTCCTCTGTGAAGTAAATAATACCTGGGAAAAGTTCTAGAATATGACTCCTCAATTTCACTGGAATGGGGTACCCAAAGGGTGGCACAAAACTCTAGGTGTAAATGTTGCAAGGTTTACAATATTAAAAAGGACACATTCTGAACACTAGGATCAGGGGTAAACGTTCACTTGGCATTTGTGACAGTCTGAGGCCCGCGAGGCCTGGGGGGAAGGGGGAAGGCCCCCTCCCCACCCCACAACAGCGCTGAAATCCATTTTGCAGATGTTGAAACTGAGTCCCAACTCACCCGAGGCCACAGAGCTGCCAGGCAGCTAGGATGGAGCCAAGGGCTTAATTCCTCCCGCTGCATTGCTCCGCTGTCTGCTCAGGGGCCAGTAGTATGCAGATGCCCAGCTCCTCCGACAACCCATGCCACATTCTTGATGCCTGGACACTGGACAGTGGCGACACTGGGAGGCTTTCTTAGCACTAACACTCCCAAGCAGCCAGCAGGCCGAGCCCTGCTCATCAGAACCTGTAAAATATCTTGCTAAGAAAGCTGATGCTTCCCCTGGCCAATTCCCTGAGATACTGGATTTCTTGCTCATTACAGTGTTTTAATGGAGAGAATGACATTCCTTTTTAAAAGAGATTTCATGCTTCATTTTTCCTGCTCTGTCTTGGGAGGCAAGGAGGGCTAAGTGCAAACAACCTCTCCTCGGAGCCCTGCCCGGCTCAGACATTCCTCTGCCCTCTAGCCCACCCTCCCCTCCAGTCCTGTCCCAGCTGAGAACTGACATCCAACAGCTGCACTAATCTCTCTCAGTTGCTGAGAGCAACAGTGCGGGCCCTGTGACAGGGCCCTGGCCAGTGGTGGGTGGCAGCCTGCCCTCCCCACGCCCAGGAATCCGCCAGGCTGCACACTGCGTCCTGACACCCTGATCGGACTGTTCAACCAAACCAGCGTGGCATGATGCCCAGGCAGGTCTACGGCTGGGGTGAGCCCAGAAGTTGGTGGCAGTCCCTGCCTGGCACGGCCCAGGTCACAGAGAGGATCCGCGGGCAGGGTGGAGAGGTGGCAATCCTGACAAAGGTGTGTCTAGCTCCTAGGCCCACTGGAAGGAGCGAGGAGGGGGAAGTGTCCTCCTCTCCACCCTCAGCCACTAGCATCGTTTTAAATCTGCTTCCACCTGGCCGAGCCTCTGACCCCTGAGACTCAAGTACAAGATGCTGACCGGTATTTTGTGATCCCTTTTCCCTATTTTTAGAATGGCATTTAACAGGTGTGGGACCAATGCCATGTGAATTAGTCCGAGGGTCTTCCTGCAGGTCACGGGTGTGTGTTTCTGTGGCGCAGTAAAGGGAATCGAACACTCTTTGGAACACTTGAGAATCCCCCCGTCAGGGCCCATCTGGGTTACCCGTGTACTCGTTCCTGACACAGATTTACGGGCATTGCATTCAAATGCGAAATCCCCTCAAGGCAACCAAGAGCTGTGCTTCAATCAGGTGGAGGAGGCCCCCACTGGCGGAGGTGCAGGGAGTGCATCTGACATAACATGGTAAAATGCCGAGGGAAGCTTTACACCAGCGGGATGATCGGGCTCCCTCTGCTTGAACAATGGGCACTGTGTCCCCCAGAACCCGAACTCACCTCCCTTGCTTTATTTTACTGCCCGTTTACTTGTTTTCTGATTGGCCCTTAAGGGGCCCTGTCACAAACATCACTATTATTTTCTCAAGTCTAGTCAATTCCCTGACACATAACAAACACTACATCATTGGCTGAAATGATTTAAAAATCACTTATTACCTGATCTCCTTCAATCAAGAAGCCATGTAAGATTAAACAATAACTACCGCCTAATTTTGCTCCCAGCTGCAGTCACATTGCCACGGTGACCACCCAGCTATCACCCATGCAAGCCCGGCCTCGGTCGGCCTGAGGTAAGTGGCTTAGACACAAGACCAGAGGCTTCCAAAGCGAAGCTGCTGCCCTGGCGCCTTCCCTGCCATAGGTGGGCTTGTCCGAGACCTCCTCCTGCGAGGTGGGCTGCGGAGCACTTGCAACATACTTGTTCAAACTGAGATGGGCTGTGATCGTACCACACACCCTGGAGTGTCAAGACTTAGTACATAAATAGGAATGTAAAACATATCACTGACAGTTTTTATATTGAACCTATGTTGACATTATATTTTGGACACATTGGTATAATCAGCAAATTGTGATCAATTTCACCCGTTTTTATTTTTTAAGATGTAGCTATTAGATTAGCCCTGGCCGGGTAGCTCAGTTTATTTGAGCATCATCCCAGCATGCCAAGGTTGCAGGTTTGATCCCCAGTCAGGGTACTTGTAAGAATCAACCAATGAATGCATGAGTGGGTGGACTAACAAATCAGTTTTCTCTCCTCCCCCCTTCTTCTCTCTCTCTAAAATCTATACCAAAAAAAAATTTTTTTTAATGTGGCTACTAGAAGATTTAAAATGACATACGTGGCTCTCATCCTGTGTTGGTTGGCTTTGACCTGCACCTCCCTCCCAGCTAACTTTATATTCATGGCAGTGTACGATCTGCTGTGTTCTATTCTTATAACCAAGCAAGACATTCAACACTCTGAAACATCCTCACACAGGGATGTCCTTTTTGCATCCACCTGCTCGCTGAATACTCTTGTCCATCACCTCCAATTCCACATGCCAAGTCCCAATAAGCCCTGTGCTTCTCCTTGTCTGGGGAGCTGTACAGAGGGGCGGATTTACTGCTGGTCACGTCAGGGCCCCGGCACTAACTGACAAGAGCTAGAATTGCTACAAGCGGCTTCGTGTCTTCCTGTTGTTCTATGCTGACACTTCATTAATTTGAAACACAGGAGAATGGAGGACAACAGCCTCAGCGCTTACACGTGTTTAGATTTCCAACACTTTTTATTAAGGAACAATGGGCATCTTGCCAGTTTTGGGGGTGGGGGGGTTAAGGGCAGGAGAGCAGGGAAGCCAACAGCTGTTTTGAGTTATAAGCTTTCTGTCTAAGCTGGTAGCATCTACCCCACTGTGGTTCTGCTGCCTTTGGGGTTTGCAAATGGAGTTGGTGCCTATTTTAGCTCTGGGTTAACAAGCAGTTTTTCCCACCAGCTACTGTCACAGTTCACTGCCTGGCTGGGCCCTGCTGGCTCCTGTCTGCAACGAGGCCTCCTCTGATAGCAGGCTATTATGTGGAAAGGCAGAGCAGTCAGGAGAAAAGGGAAATTAACTATGTTCTGTAATCAGCTCTTTTTGGTTTCCAGACACAAGCCTCGCCCCACCTAGCAACAGCCACTAGACAGGGGATGGCCTGATTGTCCCCCACAGTGGAAACTAGGCAGCCCCTTCTTGTGGCCACTGCCAGGCACTGTGGGTGCAGCACCCAGGAGTTCCATGGGAGGGAGGCCTGCCGGGAGGGGCCGAGTCCCTGCCAGGCCACAAAGCTTCTTTAGCCAACCCCTCACCAAACAAAGAGCATTACTACTGAGTAGGCAAGAAAAATCAGGCAGAACTAGAGTTTCAACATCACAGCCCATCGGGGCCCTGGAGGCTTTGGCGACACGGCCAGTGAATGAATTACCTACCAAACTGTGCAAAATGGAACAGCCGGGGTCCAGGGCGATTCCCTTCTCCATCCTCTCTGAGTAGCAAGCCCAGCCTGTCCTTGGAGACATTGTCTAGAAGGCTCCATTCCAGGAGAACCCACACCCTCACGCAGGCCAGCTTTTAAGAAGGGGACACCTGATCTTTGTCTGTCAGTGCTATACACTGTGCTGTGCAGCCTCCAGCCGCACAGAAACCTCTATGGCGAGTCCAATTATTTTTCATGCAAGGCAGAGTTATCTAGAAGGGGGCAAGTGCATGGTTTCTAATGATATGTGAGCACAGATTAAAGCATGAAGTGAAATAAAATATATAAAGGAACTCTTGAGACAAGCAGTGTGTTTACCATGTAGTGACGGGAGTCGGGGGTCCCACGGGCTATTCCTGCCTCTGCCCACGACTCGCCATGTGAGGCTCATCTGGTAACTTCACCTCTGTTTGCTCAGGTCCTCAGTCTAGAGAACTATCTCAATATTTATCACCCACCACAAGCCCACATCCAGGGATGCTTTGGATGTTAATGAAACCGTGAAGTCAAGTTCCCGAGTCTCTCAGAACTACAGGGCCTATAAAAGAAAGAGCCAGACGCTTTTTCTTGGTAAACAAAGCACTGTTAAGAGACAGGTTCCAGAATCACAGAATTTAAGGCCTGAAAGGGAACTCAGGGATTATCTGGTCCAGCTCTCCTTCGAGGTTCGGATGCAGCTGGTCAAGGTCCCATGTGAGCAGAGACAGCACTGGGACCCAGAAGTCCCGACGACCAGCCCGCACCTCCTCCCACGCACCGTGCCTTTTCCCAAGATGGGGGAGCTAGGTAAAGATATTTTATAGCGCTTCAGTCACTCGGCAGTTTAAACTCTTCATAAATCCTTTCCCCCACTAGTGGAAAAATGTCAAGCTAATGTGACTAAGGGTAATTATATCTGACACAGCTTTAAGTTAATGTACAATTAATTAGGCTTTCCCCTTAACACAGAAGTCTTCAGCTTGCTCAGACCCTTTCACCCCTAAGTCGTAACCAAACATGTGCCTCCAGGAAGGAAATCTGGTCCACATATCAGTGAGTCACACACACAGATGTCCAGAGCTGTATACCCCCAACTGTCTTCTGCAACCCAACACGGCAGCACGTATGCGCTCGCCTCTGCCCTGGGTGACCCCAGCAGGCGAGTAACTTTGCAGCCTCACCCTGCACCAGAGACTCCCGGCGGTGTGTTCCTTTCAATGCTCAAACTCTGTGGGGTGGCATTTTAAAAGTGGCAGTTCTGCAGGAAAATCTTCCAAGCCTATCTGCTCACTAAGAACACAGGGCTTTCTGCCTGATGAATAAGTTCTCGGAGAAGACAGGGAAAAAAAGCTGAGTTCCCTGCCCCCCAGAGCCCCAGGTTCTGGTGACAGCCACATTATCGCCCACATCTGCTGCATGGGAAGGCTGAGGACCAGAAAAACTAGCACGAGTGAGGAGCTAAGACTGAGGCTGGACCAGCGGAACTATCCCCTCCCTTTAGGTCAAATGTCTTGCCCGAAGTAGAACTTGGTGTCACCCCAAAAGGCATTCTCCGTGTTCTGTGCCACCAGTCCAGTCCAGTGCAAACACCTACAGGCACCTGATACGCCCTTTCTGTTCTTATCACACACTCTTGCACAGCTAACAATCACTAGGCTGCTACAGCTTTTGTGAAGACAATGTGTCTGTGTCTGCTGCCCAAAGGCCCCTTGAGAGGAGACTCTCTGTGCACAGGGGGCTCACGGTGATGGCTGAGTGGGCTCACCAGGAGTGAAGGAAGCGGACTGAACCTCAGTGGACACGTTCTGTGGCTACAGAGACCTTCTGCTGCTCGCCTTTCGGCTCAACTTCGTGCACCATTCTTAATGTCCTTCCTAATGTCCTCATACCCAAGTTAAATGATTTCAGCCCAGTACGTAGTACTGACCAAAAAATGATTATGTCATCTACCAGAAAAAAACAGGAATGGAAAGTTTCCCAGGGTGCAGGCATATCCCGCCCTTTCTCCTACCTTAATGGGTTATCTGAGTGGGTCTCCATGTGGGTCTCCAGTCCATACTTGCAAACAAACTCCTTGAAACATACTGGGCAGTGAAACACTTCATCAGCCTTCATCTTCAAGTCACCTGACTGCCCATCTTCCACCATCTTAGGAGAAAGAAAAAAGTGAAGTCATGAAGGAGGCTTCCCACGTGGGTTTGCTTCCAAAGAGAAGCCTACTCAATCAGAGTCTATCTAACAGGAATGAGATACCACCCCCTAGATATTTAGGGTACCACTGACCAGTCCTTCCTTCATGCAGTGAGCACTCACCATCCACCCACCTACCTACCCTCATCCATTCAACTCGGATTTACAGAGCACCTAGCATCTGACAAGCACTGGGAATAAAGGAGTATGGGCAAAAGAGTCCCTAACACTTTTGAAGCTCCCATTCTAGCTCGGAAAAGAGAAGCAGAAGAGCAACGGAACAAGCTCTTCATTCCGTCAGTGGGCTCAGCCAGGGAGTTCCACAGAGAAAGCGCACAGGCACTCTTTCTGTAGACACCTTACAAAACAGCGGGTGGAAACACAGGGCAGAAGCTTAGGATGGAGGGCTGCCAAGTGCCCAAACTGCGAAAATAAAGACTCGGGGCATTTCAATCAAGAGTCTTGTGGTTAGGCACATCCGGGCTGGGAGCAGAGGACCTTTTTAGCAGGCGCTGGGTCTTCTTTCTCCGACTCGGCATCGTGACTGAATTTCCTTTTGGAGGACAGCCGCCTGCGCTTCAGCGGGGATGGAGGGGCTGCAGCTGTAGCACTGTTAGGGTCCTTCTCATGAATCTTCATGTGTCTGGAAAACATACACAAACACACACACACACACACACACACAAACGCACTGTGATTTAGCAAAACAGTGAGTTGGTTTATTTAAGTTTTTATATTTTATATGTAGGTGTTGGTAAGTTTTCTTAAGAGATATGAAGTATAATTTATACAGTGACTTCTCTCCTTTAAAAACCTGTAACTTCCTTTAACCCTCTTAAATCTCTTGTAAGTGCTATTCAAAAAACGTCACTTAATATGTTGCTGTCTGTTGGGACAGCAACATTCATGAACTTCACTGGCACTAGTGAGACAAAAAGAAACTATCTGATGACCCGCTCTTCTTATTCAGGCAAAATGTATTCGGTTGGCCAGAAAGTTCATTCTTTTTTTTCTACATGATGGCTCTAGTAGCGCTTAGTTGTCCTTCACTTCATTTGAAACAATTTTGTTAGACAGTACTGTAATAGCTATCATATCAACTTGCATTAAAAAAAAAACAAAACTTATCAGGACTTCTGGTCAAGATGGCCGTGTAGGCAGACATGGTTCGCCTCCTTGCACAACCACATCAAAATTACAACTAAAATATAGAAAAGCCATCACTCAGAACCATCGGATATTGAGTGGAAGGGGAGTCTGACAACTATGGAATTAATGAAACCACATCCATCCAGACTGGGGGAAGTGGCACAGATGAGGAAGGGCCTGGTCCCTCAATCATGTGTGGTGGATACAAATTTGGGAGGGATATCTTGGGAGTGAGGAGTCCCAGCCCCACAGTAGGTCCCCTAGCCCAGGGTTCCAGTGTCAGGAAGGTTAAGTCCCCACAACTTCCGGCTGCAAAAACCAGTGGGGATTGAGTCAGTGGAAGAAACTGCTGGAGCCCCAAGGAGTTCCCCTTAAAGAACACACACAGGGACTCACCTACTCAGACACACTCTCTCTGAGCTCCAGCACTGGGGTAGTAACAGGAAAGGCACCAGTGGTACACAGGGAGAAACTGAAGTGTCTGGCATTAAGGTGAGCATAGGCTATTGTCCCTTTTCTAAACCCTCCCCACAAAGAGCCAACCAGTTGGCGCCATAACTGATACTCTGTCAACCTGGCTAACACTGTTTGACCTGACTTGGAGATCCCCAGACATTCCACCTCACCCAATTTACGGCCCCATACAAGCTGCTTTTCCATTTGAATGGCTGGTCTTGGCTCATGCTTCACAACTTCCTAAATCCTATCAAAGAAGCAACAGCTGGCTTCAGGGAGCCCCAGGCTTGGCACTAGCAGCAGCCAGCCTAGATTCACAGCTTGGCTTCACCTGCGAATCTCCAAGCCCAGCACAAGGAGCAGCCATCTCAGATTGCTTTATAGCTCAGGCAGGGCGGCCCCGGGCAAAACACAGGCAGAGGCTGACCTTGGCCTTCACCACCCAGGAAACCCCTAGGCAGGACACCCAGTGGACAGCTACAGACGACGCTGAAGCACCACCACCCTGCCCCTGTACAGCTGATCTTCCATGGAGGGAGGAGGTTGGTGGTGAGTGGTCACAGCCAGTCCTTGCAGCTGACTGGCTTGTATAAATCCCTCCCACTGACCTGCCAACAGCAATCAAGGTTCAACCACAAGAGGAGGCTGTACTCAGCCCACACGAAGGGCACACCCAGAGTACCCAGCTTGGGTGATAGGGGAGGCTGTGCCACCAGACTCTACAGGACACCTACTATATTAGGCCACACTACCAAGACAAGGAGTCAAAGCAGCTCTACCTAATACATAGAAATAAACACAGGGAGGCTGCCAAAACGAGGAGACAAAGAAAACATGGCCCAAATGAAAGAACAGATCAAAACTCCAAAAAAAGAACCAAACAAAATGGAGATAAGCAATCTATCAAATGTAGAGTTCAAAACATTGGTTATAAGGATGCTCAAGGAACTTAGTGAGGACCTCAACACCATAAAAAAGGTCCAGTCAGAAATGAAGGATACACAAATTGAAATAAAGAACAATTTACAGGGAAACAAGAAGACAGTGGATGAAGCCAAGAATCAGATCAATGATTTGGAACATAAGGAAGAAAAAAACAACCAATCAGAACAGGAAGAAAAAAGAATCCAAAGAAATGAAGAAAGTATAAGCAGCTTCTGGGGCAACTTCAAGAAGTCTCATTCGTATCATAGGGGTGCCAAAAGGAGAAGAGAAAGAGCAAGAAATTGGAACTCTATCTGAAAAAATAGCAAAAGAAAACTTCCCTAGTTTGGTGAAGAAAACAGACACACAAGTCCAGGAGGCACAGAGTCCAAAATGAGATGGAAGCAACGAAGCACACACTAAGGCACATCATAATTAAAATGCCAAAGGATAGAAATAAAGAGAGAATCTTAAAAGCAGCAAGAGTCCTGGCTGGTGTGGCTCAGTGGATTGAGTGCTGGCCTGAGAACCGAAAGGTCACCGGTTCTCTTCCCAGTGAGCACACATGTCTGGATTGTGGGCCAGGTCCCCAGCTGGCCCTGCATATGAGAGGCAACCGATTGATGTATGTCTTGCACACTGATGTTTCTCTGTCTCTCTCTTTCTCCCTCCCTTCCCCTGTGTCTAAAAAGAAAGAAAGAAAATCTAAAAAAAAATTTAAAAAGCAGCAAGAGAAATGGAGTTAGTTACCTGCAGGGGAGTTCCTATGTGACTGTCAGCTGATTTCTTAAAAGCAACTTCACAGGCCAGAAGGGATTAGCAAGAAGTATTCAAAGTCCTGTAAAGCAGGGACCTACAGCTAAGATTGCTCTATCTAGCAAAGCTATCATTTGGAATCAAAGGGCAAATAAAGAGTTTCCCAGACAAGAAAAAATCTAAAGGAGTTCTTCGTCATCAAACCATTATTATATGAAATGTTAAAGAGATTTACTTAAGAAAAAGAAGATCAAAACTATGAAGAATAAAATGGCAAAAAATACGTATCTATAAACAACTGAATCTTACAAACAAACTAAGCAAACAAAAAGAAACAGAGGCAGAATCATGGTTACAGAGAACATTTTGACAGCTGCCAGATGGGAGGGGCATGGGGGAGAATGGGTGAAGAGGTGAGGGCACTAAGAAGTACAAATAGGTAGTTACAGAATAGCCATGGGGATGTAAAGTACAGTATAGGAAATGGAACTTATACGCATGACCCATGGACAGGAAAAATGGTGGGGGGATTGCCTAAGGGAGTGGGGGGTGCTGGGTGGTGGGGGGCAAAGGGGAAAACTCAGGACGACTGTAATAGCGTAGTCAATAAAATGTAATTAAAAAATAAAAACTTATCAAAATTGGTGAATTTTTGTGTAGCCATTTTAATATAAAGATGGAAGAAAAAAGCGACCTTTTTAGCATATTATGCTTCATTATTTCAAGAAAGGTAAAAATGCAAAATAAAGGTTTGTGTAGTGTATGGCGCAGGTGCTGTGACTGACGGAACGTGTCAGAAGAGACCTGTGAAGCTTCCTGCTGGAGGTCTCTCGCCGGACCGCGCTCCACAGTCAGGCAGGCCAACTGAAGTTGACGGCAATCAGACTGAGACATTAATGGGGAACGATCAGCATTCTACCATGCGGGAGACAGCCGATATACTCAAAATACCCAAAACAATGAAGCTATTGGTAAAAATAAAAAAATGTGTCTTCTATTTTACAGAAAACACCACATGGACTTTTCGGCCAACCCAGTACTACAGAGTCCGGCACAAATAACGCCCCCTTTTAATCACAAATCGTAAGCATGTAATTCTGTAACATGGTATCACACTCAAGCACACCGTATGACATTTTAGGTGAAATATTCAAATTAAAACTATAAATTATACCCATATTACCACCTTACCAACCACACTCAAGCAGGCGTTACTTCTGCCAGACCCTATATTTTAGGACGCATATTTCTATAGAATAAAGAATTCCCAGATACCACTAGTTCATAAACCAAGTAGTGACTCTGTATTTGCCCCCATAATCTACCCCACCTCTACCAGTACTATGTGTTCTCTCTCTTCTGCCTTCTGAAAAAATATTGGGGGTCAAATTTGAGAAGTGCTGACTGAAAAAATATCTGGGTTGCTTATTAAGGCCCGGAAGCCTTTCCATGTTGTTCATGGTATGTTACAAGAATTAACCGCTCATGGGAAGGGCTGGGACAATAAAATGAGGAGGTCACAAGCTGCAACCTTGACATCTGTAAGACTAGGAATATACATAAAATATTACATATCCACATTTTATATATATGTATATGTGTACATAGTAAAATAAGTTACGATAAAGAGTTTTATGGGTTCCAAAGAGTTTTATGGATATCTGATTTAAAGTGACCTAACTTGACAAGTTCTAAGAGAAACATCCTAAGAACAAGGTCCTGACCTATAGGGAAAGAAAGAATGACATTACAAAGATAATTATCTCCATTTCCTTGCTTTGTGACATAAAAGGTTCAGCTTTCTAATGACAATCATCACCATCGTCATCTTTGACTGGGGTTAAACTGTGCCAGATGTCAGAATGTAGCCACAGCGTTTTATAAATAACTTTTATACAATTATTGTACTGGAGAAGTTCTCAGGAATGGGAAAAACATTCAAGTTTTCATAAACTATCCTGTCACACTTGTAAAAAGAAGTTCAGCTGACTTTCTGCTGCGCCTTCTTCAGGGGAGACACGATGTGCCTGAAAAGGCGAAGGAGCTCGTGAACCAGGAGCAGTGGCAATACAGGCTCTCAGGCCACTGACTCAGTGACAGCCAAGGCAGAGTGCCTTTCCCTCCCATAACCCTGCTCTGCGATACCTGTGAGTCCTTGCTGCTGAGCGTGCGGAGGTTAAGATGCTGACTGACCCTGTTCTGGTTCTACAGACACACCCCAGAAGATAAGCCCCTGCCCAAAGAGCACCAGCCCAACCTTCCACCGGCACTTAGATGTGGCCTAACCCTTCTCCCCTAATTGGGCTTCGGGGGAGAAGGCTCAGGTCGTATCTCTGTCCTCCTAGGGGGAACTGGTGTGGTGGAGCGGAAAGACCCAGTGGGGCAGAATGGAAAAGAAACCCAACCATAATGCCCACAACCACAGAATTCTTGCTTAGATTATTAGGAAAGGATGCTTTTATTATTAGCTCTAGGTCACCTAAAGCCTCGGGAAAGTTAATGAAAACAAATAGCCCTATTCTAAGTACCCGTTGTATTCTAAGGTCACTTAAGGAGACCATCAGTGATTGAAGGGGGAAAATAAAGGCGGGCAAGTTTCTTTTGACATTTAATGTACGGTACATTCCAACTTTAGAAATGTAAACAAATTTTTTTTTTCATAGCACCTAAGAATTGAGGAGGTATGATAATACTAAGGGATGCAAATTAGTACCAAACCTAACGTTTCAATAAAAAACTCAAAATTAACAAGGCGATACTTTACTATTTTGTTCTTAGGATTTATGACAAGTTGTTTTCACAGAGGAGAAGAGGGACCAGAGCTAGCACTCAGGCTCTGGCGGGAACCTGACGCAGATTATTATTTGCACTTTGCAGATGAGGCTGTTGAGGAATGGAGAGGTTGACCCAGGGCCTCCCAGCTGGGATGGCACAGGCCTCAGTGTGCCAACTCCAGAGTCTGTGCCTTCCCTCCAAATTGCCTCCCAAGGCCAAGCCTTTGGATCTGTGTTCTCGATCATGGGCTACAATCTTAGGGCTCGAACCTGAACCTAGACACTTCTGAGTGACTGTGGCCCAAGCCCTAGCAGTTGATAGCAAACACTGACAAAATTTCAATGGCAAGTGAAGGGTCCAAGGTCAGGTAAGAACACTCCCCACCTCCAATCTTGCCTCTATCTTATTCTGAAAAAACTAGGACTGCCCCTGAATTGCATCACTGCCAAAGGCAGGGAGAGGAGACCAGATTAAAGCGGCTCGCAGGCTTTGGTGGCACGTCGGAGGCTGCCGAACACATCGGCCCACTCCTGTTTTCTGACTGAGCCCCAGGTTCGAGGCTCAGGCAATACTCTGTCCTGGGGTTAAACTTCTTGTTGCTGGCTAGGACACAGGGCATTCCCAATCTGTCCTTTCAGATACATGGTGACCAACAGCTGCAGGCTTCAGTCAACAGTTGAGCTGCCAGGTTTGGGTGCTCCAACCGTTTCTGGAGTTGGTTGTGATCTGTGGTTAATGATACTTCCCACCTGACCTCTACTCTCTTTTCCTGGCCTCTAGCTGTCCATTTCTTCCCACACCCTCACAAGAAGTGGGGTGAGTCACCATGATGAGCCGGTCACGGCCTCTCTCCAGTAGAACATGGCCAAAGCAGAGAGGAAGGTTTGGGTCTATTCTTCTCTCAGGTTTTGTTTCAAGGGCTAGTTCCTCTAATTTCCATGTGCCCTCAGAATCAATAAATTACAGAACTGGAATGGAGCTGGGATGATATCCAACTTTCTACTCAGCACAGAAAGTCCTCTCCCCCATTTTTTGGATATAAGCACACATTTAGTTCTGACTGAATACTTCCAGCCACAAGGATTTCTCCATTTTCAACAGTGCTAATTGTTAAAAGTCATCTTCCCTGTGTTGAGTCAAAAATTCCATCCTTCCTTTAGATGTCCATCTGTCCTCGGGCAACACTGATTCAGTCTACATTCTCTTCTACATGGCAGCTCTTCCACTAGTTTGAGTCAATGATTGCCTTTCTCCAAAACTTCCTTAAAATTGAGTAACTCCAGCTCCTTCGGCCAGCTCCCCCAAGCTCTGCTCTCAAATCTGTTAATTATACCAGTCACTGTTAACCCTGGGGTACTCTCCAGTTTGTGACTGTCCTTCATAAAATGTTGGGTCACAAGTGAATAGCAATTTGGATGTGATCTAAGAGTTAAGAGCCACAGGGCTAGGGCCACTTTCCAGCGGCTATGTGACCAGAGCTGGGGTTTCCTTGTGCGTCTTTCACAGCAACACGACACCCTCAGTTCATAAGGGCCCCGTGATTTCTTCATTCAAACCACTATCAAGTCAGGTCTCCTCCATTCTGCACCTGAACAGCTACCGTCTTTTCACACCTTTCAGATTGGCAAGGATGAGAAATATTAATTGATGGTGTGGTCAAGTATACTTCTCATTCTCTGCGATAGCCCCCTGGTGGCACATAGTAGGTAGCCAATAAATATTTGCCAAAATGGCTGAATAGATGAATAAACTAATGAATAAGTATTTGTTGAATCACTGAATGGAAGGAGGGATGAAGCGCAGAAAATCTGTTACACTTGCTGTATCACTACAAGACATGTCCTCAGTTTCCAAGACAGCTGATAATTTGCTTTACCAGGATTTGCTGTTAGCAAGCTTGATATGAAACTGTAAACTGTTATACTGAAGAGACTTTAATGAAAAACACCCTGAATGTGAATACTGAGGACACATGCTAATGTTTTCTCTATTGGGATTGATCTGTGTTGAAGCATTCAAAACTATACCTACATTCATAGCAGAGAGACATTAATGTAAATGCAAAGCAAGCATCTGCTTTTTGCATAAAATTCTAGAATTTTCTTTTAGAGGCATGCCATTCAATAGTAGAAATCCTGCCACACTGTGGTCTAAGGAAGGAATTTTATCAGAACTCTTTCAGGAGTCAAGTGAAGTTTTCTCCCATCTATAGCACCCCGAAGGGCTTTTACGGTAATGACCCAAAACTAATATTGCAGATGTTTCTTAAACAAGGAGAAAAGTCTGAGTACTTTCTAGCACTGATAGGAGGCTACTTTGAATTCTGGGATGATGATTTTCAACTCAGTTTTCCTCCTGAGGATAAAGTTTATTTTCTAAAATGTGAAAAGACCCATGGTAGCTAGAGTGGGCTGTCTGCGAGAATACCACATACATCAGAGCTAAACCAGATACACCTTGTCCAAGAGTAATTCAAAGGACACAGGCCCATTTCTAAAGCACGTCCCTCCCTTCCTCCCTGAACTTCCTCATTTCCAGTTTCAAATCTGGGAACTTTCTGCTGACCTTTCTTAGGTATGCAAATCTGTAGACTTGGAAATAGAAGTAAATTCTTGACCATTCAAGCACTGGCTTGCTCTGAGAAGCAAACAGGAATTGGAATTCATGAAAAAACAAACAAACAAACAAACAATTTGGGTGGGAAGATGCTGTAGGAGGCGGAGAGACCATGTGATGGCAATGAAGTCCTGGGGCGGTCTGGGAGCTGTGAGACGTGTCGGAGGCTCTATCCAGGCTCTACCACCTAGTAACCACAGACTCCTCAAGTTACTCAGGCAACCTCAGCTTCAGTTTCCACCTCTGTAAAATGTCCCAGGAGAGGACTACCAGTCTAGAGCAGTGGTCCCCAACATTTTTGGCACCAGGGACTGGTTTCGTGGAAGACAAATTTTTCCACAGACCAGGGCTGGGGGTGGCAGGGTGGGGGGATGGTTTCTGGATGATTCAAGTGCATTACATTCAAGCTCACCTCCTGCTGTGCAGCCGGGTCCCTAACAGGTCCAGACCGGTACCAGTACCAGTCTGTGGCCCGGAGGGAGACCCTGTCCTAGAGCACTGGTTTTCAAACTGGTCCTCTGACCAGCGGCATCAGCATCCCCCTGGAGCCTGCTACAAATGCAAGTTCTCAGGCTGAGCCCAGCGTCCTGGGTTTCCACAAGCCCTCTAGGTGATACTCAAGTGTGAGGGTCACCGGACGACAGGGAAATTCTGACCCTTCACACCATTCACGGATCTGGTTAACTTTCTAAGATCCTGACGTTTTTTGGACATAAGCATTAAACCTCTTCTCCTAGGGTCACCAGCAGTCCC
This sequence comes from Mormoops blainvillei, assembly GCA_004026545.1. NCBI lineage: Eukaryota > Metazoa > Chordata > Mammalia > Chiroptera > Mormoopidae > Mormoops > Mormoops blainvillei. Next base: position 36,884 of record PVJD01004669.1, read on the forward strand.
TGGACATGTTTACTAGGTATAAATATGTAAAGAAAAAGTTGGGAAGTTTAACATAAAATTACTTTGGGGGTAAAATCCTTTGGAAAACTCTCAGCAAGCAGTAGGTGTCCTCAAGGTAAGTCTCAAACATTCTTCAAGCGTTCCCATATCTAACCTACATGTGAAGGTCAAAGCTCAGGAGAGATCTACACACTTCTAGTATTTGCTAACTTTTCAGTCTTAATTTCCTCACGGATTTTATTGATCTAGGAGCTGAATTATTTGATCCTCAGTGAATGGTATTATAAAAAAGGTCACTTGTTCAGGACATGGGGCACAAACTGTACACAAATAGTACTCAGCACCGCTCAGGGCCAACAGACTGAAGTCATCAGGTTCAAAACAGGTTTTTACGGCCTGATTATGGGCATATCTCCACTCCTACCCGTATCCTGCAATACCTTTGCTTTTCCAACAAAGCCATGTGACAACCAAAGAGAGAATGAATGAGGTTTAGAAGCATCACTGCTCTGCAACCTATGTTTTGGGCCAAAAAAGGAAGCCTCCAGAAAAGATTTGTGTATGCTTCTGTAACTGATGTTTGGGGGTGGGGGGTAGTTTAAGGGTAGGAAGCTGTGACACTTGTAATGCCAATGGAGTCCTGTGCCACCAAATGAGGGGACGGGGAGTGAAGATGGAGGTGTACAGGGGGCCGAGGACAGGATGGCAAAGCATCAACCGAGCCATTCCCACTGTGGCCCCACCTGTGAGCTCAAAGGCACCTTCTGGTAATTCAGGTGTTGTTCAGGTTCAGTCATGCTTATCCAGAATGCAGGTCACACCAGCTCTGCCTGGGTGCGGAGGAAGGTTGGACAATGGTGTAAGCAGCCTTGCTGACTGAGGAGACAGCTCTCTCAGAAAGAGCTAGAAATCAGCGTAGTGTAAAGTGCCAACCTCAGGGAGGTGGTTCTGCTGTCTGCAGGCAGGCCGTGGGGATGCCTCCACCAGGCTGCTCCCAAGGCTCTGGGGATGCTGCGCCCACTCCGACACGGGCCAGTGAGAGCCCATGTCCTCTGACACAGACAGTGTGGCCAGCACGGGCCAGGACAAAGGGAAGGTTTGCACCTTGGTCTTGACACTCAAGCTTACTCCTGCTGCCTTTGCCTCCACTCAGGGGCAGAAGATGAGGGAGGTGCCTAAAAGGCCACGTCCCACACGTTGCCTTGTTGAATGCAGCCCAATACTCTGGGGGTGTCAGCAATCGAAACTGTATAAAAAGTTAAGGAATCTTAATTCAAAGTAGGGGTGTGCCAGGGGTTCAGTTTCACAATTGTGTTTGCCCTCTCACTACTGCTCCTCAGCCCAGAGCTGCTCGTCAACCCCGACTCCAGGGTGCAGTTGTGGTTGGACCCCACTACCGCTCTCCTGCCCCGTCAGCGCGCCTGTCTCCTTGGTCATGGTGGAGAAGGCAATTCCTTCTTCGTCTTGGTCTCATGTAAGACCTTGGTACAAGCACTTCCTTGTTGATGGACAGAGCTGGGAGGATGAAGAATGTTTTCCCCTCAATGCCCCCAATCTCCCAGCCATCCTTCAGGTAGGAGAAAAGCAACGTTTTGGCTACAGTGTCCCTTTCTCCCACTTCCGTGCTGATACTGGAAGCCACTGACCTCAGAGCAGAATTGAGGTACATTTTCCAGTTATTGATTGTCTACTTAGAAAACAGAGGGCCCTTCACTGCTCATTCTGAAGCGCCTTCCTCCCCTCCTGACTTTCAGATACAGTGCAGGAGAGCCTGGCAGGTGGCCCATGTCAATAAATGTCAACCTTTAAAAAATCTTGACTCTAGACCCCGTTCCTAACTGCCAAGCCTTTGAATCAGTGCACCCTAAACCCTCTCGGACTATTTTTCCTTTGCTTTCCCTTGTCCTGCTAAAACAAATTTTCATTTGTTATAACATGCTTCATAGCCTATTTGGCTCCCTGGATTCCTGTTTATAATACCCACAGAAATACACATTCCATATTTCCATGCAAAATCATAAATCCTTAAAAAACAAACAAAAGACCTCGGAGGTAGAATGAGATGACCTCTATCTCATCCAAAGAGCACTCCCTCATTCATGAAGAGTTGAAATGGGCTCGCCTGGACCTTCCCTGTGTTAATCCAGAGAAATAAGTCGAAAGTTACCACCATCCCTTAGACATTTCTGGGCAGCTGCTATATTGGGATGGACTCCACTTCCCCAGGCTATACTCCCTCCATTTCTTCGATCTTCTCATACAGCCTGGGGCCCCAATCCCATACTCAGAGCTGGCCCTGCTGTGAGGCTCCCGCACCAGGTGATGAAGCCCATCTGACGCTGACATCCTCAGGGCCATTACCCACAAGGGAAGGAATCCCAGCTCCACAGCTGGAGAAGACCCTTCTGTGGCAAACAGCTAAAAAAACTAGCTAATACGCCAACCCCCAAGCCTCAGATTCAGGGTAAAATGGAAACGCTCACGCCACTGGTCAGAGGCCTCTTCTCACTTCAGCCCCAAGGGAATTAGCTTTAGCTTTCTTAAGATGGCAGAAGCTAGCCATTCACATCCTCTTTCTTCTTGCAGAGGAGGAAGAGATGATTATCACCATAATAAGGTGGTGCCAAGTCACTGTTTGCTGCTCCTCAGCTGCTTCCAAAAGAGGAACAAGTAATGCTTAGGCTGGGTCCTTTGAGAGGGCCGGCCACCGCGGGGAGAACTGGGAGGCTGGGTGGTGGGAGCAGGGAAGGAGTGGAGAGAAAAGGAAAAGTCAGCACTGCTATGGGGACACACGTCATATTATTGAGGGGCCACAAGAAAGAGCTGAGGAGGAACGGAATACCAAAATCAGTTCAACTCTGAGATGGAAATGATGAAAATGAATCCAAAGAGAAACGTCACCAGTGAAAACCAACGCCCCTGCTTGACTGCAGCAGGGCAGTCACCGTTTATCAAAAATGCCATTAAGGTGGTATACACGGGCCTCTGCCTGCCATAGGTGACACATTACCAGGTAGCGTGCTCCAGGGAGAGGGGCCAAGACTACTTCTGACTCAGTGGAACCCCCTAACATCGCAGACCTCAGTTCTCCCACCTGTAGAACTAGGACAATCCTTTTGGGTAAGCTGGGCTATACTATATAAGCATGACGAATTGAGTGCTGATGACACCATATACTAAGGAGCCCCTTATGCAACTGAATCTCTGGTTTAAGGAAATAAAAATCTTTCCCCACTGAAGGCCAGCAAGCTCTCCATCAGCCGAGTCTTGGAAGACACAGAGCAGAAAGGCCCACGGGCACAACGCACACACCCAAGAGGAGGTGAGTGGAACCCAATGTACTAGCAGCATATGTATACTGAGATTTCTGTGCAGCTCGCTGAATTTTTAGTGTGTGTGTGGTGGGGGCTGACTTCGTTGCTAATCACCTTCCGTAGCAAATCAGAAAAACGTTGACAGTGAGTGGGCATGTTTAGATGTTTGCTAGCACCAGCTTGTTCAGCCCAAACAGGTTGGACAGGTTGAATATTTAAACAAAGGCGGAAAAAATGCAAGGCATAAAGCAGGACGTGCTGTGGTGGGACTGTGGCCAGCACCTGCAGGTTTACGTCTGTGATCCGACGCTGGTGACCAGGCTCCTTCTCCTCCTCTTTGCTTTAATACTTTCATATTTTAATGTTAAACTGGACACAAACTCAGGATCTAGTCAAAGGGCTTAGGAGAGCAGAGAGTGGCGTGGTGGGAGAGAACAGGGCACTCTGGAGCAGCGGCCAGCTCTCCACTCCTCCTCCTACCCCCAGCAAACACATACCTTCCTTTCTGTGACCTAATTTCTAGCTCTCACAAATGCCAGGCTGTTCAAGTGTGGGCAAGCTGAGGTGCTCCAGACTGCAATGCCATTCATCAGTCTTCCCTGGTGCAACTGAGCTTTTGAAATATTTCAACAAGATATGTCAAAACGACCATACCGCCTGGATGCAAGAAAACTTTTTTTTTTTTTGCATCTGCCTAATCTCCAAAAACAAATACACAAACACCGCCTCTGCCAAAACAGAAGAGGACCTGAGTTATAAACATCAGCATCCAGGCAGCCAAATCATAATAAACTATTTAATTATGATGCAGATTGTAAATTTGAAAATAAGTTTGAGGATGAAAAAGGCTTCCCTGGTGTGCTGAGCTTGGGTAATCTTAGGAGTGAGTTCTTTGGCATAAGTGTCCTTTGTGGAAAACAGACTCAAAAGTGAGCACACTTTTCAAAATATCCTTTCAAAAAAAAAAAAACCCACAATAAATCGAAAGGGAAAATGTTTTAGAGAATGACAGAAAACACAAAAGAGGCTGCACAAGACACTATCAATTGAAATGGGTCAACTTCCAGTTCTGCATATTCCTTATGCTTTTAATCCTATTTGGATAATAAAATCCTGTGGCAAATCACTCTGACCTTTTCTTATTTTTAAATTGAGGTATAATTGACATAGCATTATATTAGTTTCAGGTGTACAATGTCATGATTTGCTATTTCTGCTGACCTGTTCTTTTTCTCAGGGAATGACAGGGGCTTCCTACTTTGTGCTGATTTCTAATTCTAAAATGTAAAGAATTCTGAAAGGGGTCACAAGATGCTCATCTAATAGTATAAATGTTAATCCACATGAAACATGTAAGACCACCACAAAAGAAGGAATCCCAAAAAAGGTGTTCAAGTAATAAAGATCTGCATGATCTGGTGAGGAAAATTCAGGCGCAAGGCGCACAGCTATGAAACACGGTTCTCAGACTGCTGGGTGCCCTCCCTGTTGAAGGGTACACAGAGTCTATTTTCTAGGTTTTGTAAATTCACTTGTTTACCAGCACAGAGAGGGGCTGATGCATTAAGTCTCCCTAAGGGAGACGAGGAAGGAAGGGAACTACAACTAAACATCTTATGTGAACCCGACACTTGGGTACATATTATAGCATTTAATTCTGACAATAACAAAATCTGTAAGCAAAATGTCACCCTGTTAAAGATGAAGAGAAGATGGCTCCTTCTGCCATTCCATGGAGCATCTTTACTGGCTCCATCAAAGAGGACACACAGGCAGGCTGCCTTTATATAAAGCACTGTTGAAGTTAAAAGCAAACAGGTTTCAATTCCAGTCAATGAGATGTAAAGAAAGGCTAAAAACATTTAATTATAATCAAACAACAGCTCAGAATTTTTTTTCTGATTAAAAAGAGAAGAGTTTCAACACTTATTAAATAAATGTTTTTTAAACTATACCCGAAGTATGTCTATTTCAGTACACAGAGTGCTAAATGTCGAGAAACTGCCTGGATACCCAGGAAACTGCCAAATATTCACTGAACGCCCACCATAGATAAGGGTCGCATGTCCAGGTCAGTTCACATGGTTACCCTGTGTCTATACCACTGAAGTCTCAGGCACACAACCCCCGCAGCCACCTGTGTAGAGAGCTGCATGTGGCCACAGAGCATTTATCATCATCAGTGGGCTAAGTGTGCCGAGATCGCCGAACATCCTCCGAAGATATTTTCTTCTGGTTTGTCTTTCTCCCAAGGGAAAAATACTTAGTTGTAGATAACTTAAATGCTATTATATAATAATTTTTCCTTCTTTTTTAAAGAAACATTTCAAAGGAAGCAAATGTTCATACTGTCCCGGGTAAGGTGACCCACAGATTTTTATCCCCAAAATAATTTCTTCCCATGTGCGCTAGCACACCTTCCTATCATCAGGGGAGCAGGCAGCTGGTAAGAAGATTCACCTCAAGGGGGAACCAGTTGAGCCTTTGCGTGGTCAGCTCCACTCCTGAAAAGTAGCAAGTGCCAGTGCTGGTTACAGCGTGGCTTTAGAAATTTGATATTCCCGCAACTAGAAGTTCACAGAGCCCTTCTTGCTGGGCTCTGAGGGGAAAAAAGTGACTATCCCCTTCCGAGACACTGTCCTACCTCTGCTCCTTCTGTCCTTTAATGCTGGCCACCTGTTCAAATACCCAAGTTCAGTTGTGCGTGCCAGGGGCTGGCTCCGCCTAAGCACCAGAGAGCAGTGCGCTAAATTCAGAGACTTCATGGCCTCATTTGTCATGGAGTAGGTCACATTTCTGAGCAGCGAACGTTTTCTTCCAGCATAATAGGAACACATAAACCTCTGTTCCTGAAGACTGTCCATTATCCAACGGCAACCTCAGGGTCTATGTTCCTGTACTTAGCAACAGAAAAAGTCACTCTCGCTGCAAGAGGAAAGACGTTGTCCACGGCAAGCAACTAGAGGTTGCTCCAGGGGCTCCCCTCCCTCCTCTTCACCGTCCTAATGCCACAGCAGAAATGAGCACATGTCCCTGCTCTCTGGAGAATAAACGGGGAAGTCAGTTAGGGAAGTTTGCTCCTGCCAGAGTCTTCAGAGTATTCTCGCCGTAACACATATTCCACAACTGTCTTTACAGCTTAAAAGTCTGCAGTTTGTAAAATGAAGAGCAAAGTGGGAGTTCATTTTCTGTTTTCCCAAGGCAATTACAGTTTGCAACAAACAAAAAACACCCGTTTCAGAGACAGGATTTCTTCCAAATGAGGTCTGTTTCAATCCTCTCTGTCAAGTATCATCACTTCTTCACATCTCTGCAGCCCAGCACTTTCTGGAAAGTTTTGCAAATTGCCGAGTTCAGTGCCCTTTTTCCTACATCCAGCTCTCCCGAGGGCGGGCTCTGGCTCAGTTTCCCAAGTTTGTTTTGGAAGACAAGCACCGCTCAATCCAAATTTTCAACGTGGGAGCAACTGATAAAGAGTTCTGGGAAGTTAAAAGCTGGAGCCACAGTGATGTTTCCATGATACATATTTTGTACTTGATGGCAGGCAACCTGTTATTCTGCTTGGGAACTGAGCTGTGGTTAGAAAGGTTTGGGATAAAGGATTTTCAAACCTCAAAAACACAAAAATCCGCAGACAGGGAAGTGGCAACTTGAAATACGATACCAGATATAGTAATAAGCTGAGATGGTCTCTTCCCTATCCTTTTTCAAAATGAGCTGCAATTTGTATCACTCTTGCCTCCCTTGTTACCAAATACACAATTACTTTAAAAATATCATTTAAATGTACTTACTAGAATTAAATTATAAGAAGTCATGGACTTTATCAGAGCTACAATGCAACTGTCAACACGATTACCCATAATTTAATACGCTACCTGATTCTATGAAGTTTATTTTCTTTACTAATTCAGTTGAGTTATGTGCTGATGGTCCTCTCATAAAACTAAGAGAAAGGAAACTTACAAAAAGGCTGACTCGCCTTATAAACAAAAATAACTAACACAGTGACTAGTGGTCAAAGAGAATAAGTTGAGTTGTACCACAAGGTGGGTGACTACCGAGAGCCTCAATGTCCGTTAAGAATAACATGAAACTGAAAAGGATGGAGTTCTTGGGGTCCTCGCCATACATGCTGTCAAGGTGTGTAATGAGCCCTCCGAGTGTTGCAGCGACACATCTGGGGTGGAGCCCAGACGTGTCTCCCACAGCAGCCACTCACAGTAAACACTGGCAGGCAAGGCTCACCTGGAGGAATGTGCACACATGGAGCTATGTGTCACATGTGCATGTGCAGGCGACCTTCAGACAGGGGGCAGGGGTCGAGCAGGGGGCTGGGGCAGGTGCGCTAGTGCCAAAACGCACTGTGTTCCAGAGCAATCTTATGGCACTGAGCCTTGGAGAAATGCATCTTGAAATCCACACACCAGGAACCCTGTCACAGCAGAGGCCCTACTCAATCTGTGCTGCTCAGCGGAGAGACCGAGAATCAAAGAACACATGGAGCGGGCAGAAAAGCAGGGTCTAGAGCAAGCAGATTATTAACAAGATGAATGGCGACACTGGCAGGGGTGCGGTGTGCTCAGGGTACATGGGGAAGAGCAGGCTGGAGGGTCTCTAACCACGCAGCCCAGCATGCGCTCCAGGCCCCAGCAGCTCTGGTTCTCCTCAGTCCTAGCTGGTCCACAGGCTCCAGGCAGCAGAAACAACAGGAGGAAAACGAGAAAAAGAATTTTGGTCGTCAGCACAAAACTCAGGGTCGACTGACTTCCTTCCATTCTTTCAAAATCAAGTGAGGATGCAGCTAATCAGTTTGGGTCTTTATGATTTGGTTTTGTTTCGTTCCTGCACCCATGTCCCAGAGCAGCTCCGGCCCCTGATTAGTGTAACACAGGTATCTGCCCCTCACGTGAGTTTCGGATTCTAGTACAGATTCACTGGGACAAATAAATCTAACTCCATTCTCTCTGGCAGATTTGTGTAACTGTTTTCACAATTTTTTTTTCAAAAGTAGTTTCACCAACAAATGAAGATGGCAATCTTTGTGACTGATTATCAAAACCCAAATATTCTTTTAACCCATTATTTGCAATTTTCTGTAGAGAACATAAAATAAATGTAGTGTGATAAACTCAAATATTCTAAGTAAGTTTTGTTATTTAAGTTAAAGATTTCGAGTAGCAAAAAGCAAAACATAAACAACCTCTTAATTTATTTTCTGGTATACTATGAATGCTTAGTTGGTATATTTTCCCTCAGTGGCCCGTAATAATAATATTAGTGGCCATTTATTTATAAGTACTACTTAACAAACATCATCCTAAATGCTCTGCATCTATTAATTCAGGAATCACTACAATGCTCCCACATTAGTACAGATATCACTGTCTTCTGCAAATGAAGTTACTGAGGCACAGAGAAGTCAAATAATTTGTCCAGGGTCACAAAGCGGATAGTACAGCTTTGTGCCTTGTGGCACATCTCTTACAGAGGGTCACAAGGGTGCCTTCAGCTCTAACAACACAAACTCAGCAGCACCCTCCGCCCGAGACGTTTCCATGGCACACCAGGAGCCTTCAGAGAGCCTTCACTAACGTTATCGCATTCTTGAGCACAAGTTCTAAATGAGGTTTTACTCTGCCACTTTGTTAAAGTGTAGACATTTGAAGACATTTCTTCACAGTTCTGCAGAATGAGAACTAGAACTAGAGCCTGGTCCCCCACAATGTGTCCTCTCCTCCAAATCACGATAATTCACAACAAATGAAGTCAGGACAAAACCCAAAATTACACAAACATCACTAAGGCCTGCTTTAAAAAAATATTTATAAGCAGTAATTTACCAACAATGCCAATATACACTGCTCATAAATGAGAAATGTATCTTAATGGGAAAATGTACAATACCACTGACTTTACAGAATGAAACCGATTATGGGGCAGATACTAAGAACAACTGCATGCCAACCAATTAGATGACACATACTGACTGCCAAATTCCCAGAAAAGACATAAACTACTGAAACTGACTCAAGAAGAAACAGAAAACGTGAACAGACCCGCTGCAAGTAAAAAAAATTGAATTAGTAATTTAAAAACTTCTCAGAAAGAAAAGCCCACAAGACTTCACTGGTGAATTCCACCAAATATTTAAATATTTAAAGAAGAATTAATACCAACCCTTCACAAAGTCTTTCAAAAAACAGAGGAGGAAACAGTTCCCCACTCACTCTATGAGGCTTGTATTATAACCTGATACAAAAACCAGATAAGGACATCGTAAGAAAAGAACACTACAGACCAATATCTCTCATGAATACAGGCAAAAAATCTTTAACAAAATACTAGCAAATCAAATCCATCAGTATATAAAAATGATTACACATTGTGACCAAGTAGGATTTATCTCAGGAATAAAGTTAAACACCCAAAACAGAACAGAATCTTTAAAGGACAAAATCAACTTGACCATCGCAGTAGATACAGAAAAAAAAAATTTGACAAAATCCAACACCCTTTCATGATAAACAAAACAAAACAAAACAAAACAACAACTTAGCCAACCAGGAATAGAAAGGAGCCTCAAACTGATAAAGGGCATTTATGAAAAACCCACAGCTACCACCATATTTAATGGGAAAGGGCTGAATGCTTTCTCCCTAAGATCAGAAATAAGATGAAGCTGTCCATTCTCTTTACTTCTGGTTTAACATTGTGCTGGGGGGTCTAGTGAGGGCTAGCAGGCAACAAAAATAAATAAAAGGCAGCCAGGTTAGTTTCAAAGAAAGGAATAATCCACTTGCAGATGACACAATCTTGGATAGAGAAAAGCCTAAGGAATTCACTAAGTAACGATTAGAATGAATAAGCAAGGCCGGTAAGGGCTGCAGGAGGCGAGATCAATACAGACTTTGAATTGTATTTTTACATACTAGCAATGCATAATCAAAAAATTAAATTAGAAAACAATTCCACTTACAATAGCACCAAAAGAAATAAAACACTTAGGATTAAATATAACAAAATATAAAACCTTCACTCTGAGAACTTTAAAACATAGTTGAAAGAAATCCAGTAAGATCTACATAAATGGAAAATACCCCATGATCAATAATTTAATATTATAATGGCAATGCCCCCAAACTGACCTGCACATTTTGCAATCCCTATATTATTCCAGTTGCCTTTTTTGAAAAAACTTACATGCTAATCCTAAATTTCATATGGAAATGCAAGCAACACAGAATAGCGAAAACAATCTTGAAAAAGATTTAAGTTAGAGGATCCACAGTTACTGCAGTATTCAATATAGTATTAGCCACAAGAAGAGAAATACAGATCAATGGAGCAGAACTCGGAGTACAAATATAAATCCTTACATTTATGGTCACTGAGTTTTGACAAGGATAGCAAGAGAATTCAATGGGGAAAGAAAAGTCTTTTCAATAAACAGTGCAAAAGACTGAACTTGGACCCCCCTCCTTATACTACATGCAAATATTACCCCAAAACAGATCATAGACTTAAATGTAAGAATTAAAATTATGAAACTCATGAGATTCTACTTCACACCTGTTAGGATGGCTATAATGAAAACAACAGAGACAGACAGGAACAAGTGTTAAAAGAGATGCAGAAAAAATGGAATCCTCATACACTGCTGGTGGGAATATAAAATGATGGTTCAGCTGCTTTGGAAAACAGTGTGGCAGTTCCTCAAAATGTTAAACATGGAGTTACCACATGATTCAGTAATTCCACTCCTAAGTATCTACCCAGGAGAAAGAAACGCATGCATCCACCAAAAAAAAAAACAAACCCCAAAAAGCTGTTCAATAATGTTCACAGCAGCATTATTCATAGTAGCCAAAAAAGTGGCAATGACTCAAATGCTCATCAACTGAAAAGACAAGTAAAATGAGGCACAGAGGTAATGGGCTACTATTTGGCAGTAAAAAAGAATGAAATACTGATATACAGTACAACATAGATGAATCTTGAAAACATTATGCCAAGTGAAAGAAGCCAGACACAAAAGACCACATATAATTCCATTTATCTGAAATGTCCAGGATATGAAAATCCAGAGACAGAAAGCAAATTAGCGTTTTCCTAGGGCTGGAGGGTGGGAAGTAATGGGAAGTGACTGCGTATGAGTACGCGTTTCTTTTGGGGATGATGAAAATATCTTAAAATTGATTAGAATGGTGGTTGCATAATTCCATGAATATATTAAACACACTGAATCGCATACTTTAAATGGGTTAAATGTAATGTATAGTATATAAACTGTATCTCAGAAAGATGTAAACAAATAAAATAGAAATTGCTTAGTCCAGGGTTGGACGCACAGTGCACCAGCGCTTTAGTTATGACTACCTGTAAAGTGCACTGTCAGAGACACCACTGCAGGGGCAGTAACTACGCCTTTTATAGGTATATTTAACCGGTGTCATATTCAAAAACATATATTGTTTCAAAATGGAAATTTCCAAGTTGGGAGTGACTGGGCCCACGGACAGAGGTGGCTCACGGGGGACCGTAAGCAGTAAGTAGGTAGGGGGACAGCAGCTAAGAGGAGGGTACTTCTCACTAATGCACCCCACTGTCCTCTGCAGGTGGCCTTGTGGAGTCCCCCGAGCAAGCTCAGTGGGAGAATGCAGGGGAACTGCCCCAGAAGGGACAGGCGACGACACCTCTTGGACCAGATTTTAGGAGGGTGAAGGTGTAAGGGAGGACATTTGCGGGGGGCAGGGGGGCGGGCGGCCAGGAAGATAGGAGGCACAGGAAAAACAAAACGGTATGGCAAAGGGAAGACAAGATGACACTAAGGGGCTGCTATGGTGGTACAAAACAAAAAGCTAAAATGCAAACTGTATTAAAAAATAGCAAGAGTATTCATTTCCCTCTTTGTACCCAAAACACTTACAGGAGGAAATGAGGGGCAAAGGGAGAGATGTGAACTTTTTATATGGGAAAAAAAGTAAAACACTTCGTAAAAAAATTCTTTAAAATATTCCTATCTTTCAGAGAGTCATACGATAGCTTATAGATGAGTTTCGGCTGTGAAATTCATAGGCTTTAAATTTTTGCAGCGTTACTTAGAAATGCAAGTAATAGACAACATTCACTGAGTGCTTACCATGTGCCGGGATTGTGTGCTGAACTTAACTTCCTAATCCTCATCCTGGTTCAATGACATGGACAACAGTAAAAATCTCATGTTAAAGAAGAGGTAACTGAGGTACAAAGGTTAAGTAACCTGCTCAAGGACAGAAAATCTACAAATCGCAGGGCTGAAATTTGAAATCACGTGCCTTAACTTCAAAGTTCAGAAATTTACTATTACACATGCTTCTGTGTCCAAGTACACTATCAGTGGTTTGTGAAATGATTTTAGGTGTAATAAACTGGACCATCTCATATTAGTACTTATCTATAATAAAACATCAATTTCACAACACTTATATAAAGCTTTCTTTTCAAACAAATATGTTAAAAAAAGGATGTTAGTCAAACTTTTAAAAAGAAAGCAGCATAACACCTATAAGGGAGTATGGAAAAATAAAAGTAGCCTGATTTGCTGAGAAGGTGAAATTCTGAGTACCTTTAAAAAATCTTCCTAGTGTTCTAATGTTTCTAGAATGTTTGTGTTAAAAAAAAATTGAAAAAGTCTGTTTTGACCCTCAAAACATATGTAATCATTCTATAAAGTATATTTTCCATTGGTTCATCCCACAAAATTTTAATATGCCCACCACTGAGCTCCCTCCCACTTGAGTGAGCCTCTCCCTCAAGAAAGTAAATTCCTGACATTTATCAAGTTTTTTATTTCTTCATTTTATCCTGTCTTACGCTGAAGCTCTAGGACCATACAACTTAACTATTTACTCAAAGGTCCCAGAAATTTTTCACAAGAAAAAGATCTGCAAGGAACCTAGTAGGCATATGCAACTAGTTGTAAAAAGGCAAGGGCTACTGTGCTATTCCTTGAGGGTTCCTCCGTATCTGATAAGCTGCCTACCTCTGGCACCCAAATAAAGAAACTGCAACTGGCAAAGGGGGCAGGACTCTGTTCCATCCTGGTCCCCAAAGGGCCAAACACCTAGCCCAGGTACTTCTACTTCCCATGATGAGACACTTTTGATATCACAGGCACACAAAACCATTTCTGGCTTTTCCATACAGTGAACAGGTTCAGAATTCTTAATGTTTTTAGGCAAGTCCTCTTTCTGGTGATGACTCAGAGGCCACTTTACTTTTTGTCAACCTCCAGATGCCAGTCACCAGGCCAAGGTGGCCCTCACCCACCTGTGCATGTTCCCATTGGTGGTAAAAGACTGGCCACACACAGTGCACTTATAAGGCCTCTCGCCAGAGTGCACCAGCATGTGGCGGTCCAGGGAGCTGGCTGAGCTCAGCGACTTCCCGCAGATGCTGCATGAATGGTCTGCCCCTCCAGTGTCCGTGTTGTGCTGCAGAAAGCAATCACCGCAGTGGTCACTTCAGACAGGTCAAAACTTAGTAATGCAAATTTAGAGCTTTATAATAAAACCAGTGAAACTTCTCAGCTATCTTTTTTTGTTTCGTTTTAAACATCTTCCCAAATGTCAAAATGTACTGGGAACACAGGCAAATAAGTACTCTGTACAATTTTCTTCTATTCCCACGTTTCAGTTTTGAAGAGTACTTCTTTAAGGCTCAGAGAGTGCTGGAGCCTTTGAAGGTCTTTCTTGGAGACACACATAGGTTAACTGGCCACATATATCCACATGAACAGGAGGACTGTCAACTATGAAGCAAGCATGTAAAATACAGTCCTCGCATTAAGTCAGTATCCTCGAGTTTGATAAACACAAGTTTGCCTTTCCCAGGCTTACTGTCAGGGAAAGAAAACTGAAATCTCCATAATTTAGAGAGTTCTGATGGCTGAAACATCTTAAGAAGGGATCTTTTTATCTAAACCCAAGTTACTAAATGATGTTATTATTCAGTACTATGTTATAATTTTAATAATGTCACTCTTTCACTATTCCATATTTATCAACACTTTGTCATGAATCAGTCATAGCATGTGAGGGAGAAGGAAAAATCTCATTATAAAGGAGAAAAGCCAAGAGATCCCATATCAAGTCAATTCCCTGCTGCTTGATATAAGGTTATAACACTATAAAGAGCATGGGTCTACATCTACAGTCTCCCTGTACCGTAAGGGGATTTGGTTCATACTGACAAGTCATGTATGATGCCAAGTCTTCTGTCATATGTGGTCAGTGAATGCGACATTTGCTAAATTCTGAAAAGGTATTCTGTTATCGACCTGGGACTTTGTCACAATAACATGGACATAAAAATTATTTCATAACCACCTCTCAAAATAATTAAAATATTAAATCTAAATTAAACACAGGCACAATTCATACACTGTGGTCAAATCACCTTGCCCTCTCTTAATAAATGATTAAAACAAAAATATAAAAGCAGCAGCAAACCTGACGAATGTGCATAGTTAACTGATGCTGTGTAGTGCAAATCTTTTCACACAGGGGACAGTTATAGGAAGACTTCTCCTCTTTCGTTTCCTGAAAAGACATAATAAAAGGGAGAATCAATTTCATCTCACAGTAAACTAGTGCTTCTTTGTTTGTTATGAGCACCTGGGTCTTAAGAGCTGCAGTAACGAAACAGCTGACAGGATGGGCTCTGCAGCCTGTATGGTCTGAGCTTCGGCAAGCAGCCGCCCTGCCGGTCCCCAGTTTCCTCACTGTAAAATGGTAAGAATAACAGCATCCCCCATATCACCTTGTGATGCAGATTAACTCAGCCAACATGTAAAGTGCAGAACAGTGTCTGGCACAGGGTAAGTGCTCAATAAATATTAGTGTTCTTATTCGATACCATTTAATCCATCACCAGTGATGGCAAAAACCAAAGCACCAAGTCATGGCAGAGCCAGAAAAGGAATCTCTTTCTCCCCAATCTAACCCAGGTTCCAGCTACTCTTTCCCACACATGAGACATAATGAAGTTCTCATGATAAAAACCTGCCCTCCCAGCGGTGGGAGGCCTCAGGGCCCGGCTGTGTGCCCAAGAGGTATCAGCACGGCCCGTTCCCTCCCTGCTAGCACCTGTTGGGCACTGCCCGCAAATATTTAGCTAATAAGAATCAGAATGCTGGCCTGTGGAAATTGTGATAGAGAATCACAATCCAAACTGAAGACTTCCACAGAGGTGACAAAAGAACCAGCTCGCTATTTGGAAAAAGGGCTCATTTTATGTTCCCTCAAAACACATATGACAGGCTTCCTTCAAGCAATATATTTTACCTTTTTAAGGAAAATGACAGGCTTCTTCACTATCTATACAACTTCTCTTTCAAGTCCTTCATGGAAAGATGTCATGGCTGTGCCTGTCATAGCCTCTTCACACACTCAACCCCTAAGCACCACAGGTTTCTGTCCTCATCCCCCAAACAAACGGGATCAAGGCCTGGACACGTCTCC
This sequence comes from Mormoops blainvillei, assembly GCA_004026545.1. Lineage (NCBI taxonomy): Eukaryota > Metazoa > Chordata > Mammalia > Chiroptera > Mormoopidae > Mormoops > Mormoops blainvillei. Next base: position 52,701 of record PVJD01004669.1, read on the forward strand.
CCAGCAATGTGGAACTGAGATGCCTGGAGACTAAGATCCATGGGTTTCCAAAGGTCAGTGGAATTACCTGGGGAGCTTTCTGAACTAGATTTCTAGATCAGATGCACAACAGGCTGAATCAGAATCACTGTGGTAAGGGTAGGTGAACCCCAGCAATCTGTTTCACAAGCTCCCAGGAAACGCGGGTACGTGCCCAGGTGTGGGGATGACTAAGATACTAAGTTAGGTGATCACCAGCACTTGAATTGAAAGTTCACGTAGGGTTGGGGGCAGACCCAGAGGCGTGGTGAACCCAAGCCACACAGGCAGCTAGGGAAGCCGTCTGTGCTAACGGAAATAAATGAGAGACCAGGCAGTCCCAGACGGAGGGAGGGCTGGACCCTCGGGCATCTTTCAATAGCCCTCTTTTTCCTTGTGCTTATTCGAATGAGTTTCTATTGCTTGGAAACAGTATCAATTATTGAACACTTACTATGTGCAAAACTCTGTACATATAAAAATGTCAGTTTTTTTCACAACCGCTAAGAGAGAGCCACTATTACAGATCCCCTTTTCGGGATGAGGAAACCGGAGTACAGAGAGGCAAGCAGCCTGCCCCAAATCAGAGAAGTGTTTCATAGACTCAGGATTAAAACTCAGGCCAGCTGCTCAAGGGCCCATGCTAAACCACTATGCTATATGAATCTGACCGCCCCCCGCCCCCCGCCAAAAAAGACGAACCCCAAGGCACAGACAGGAAACATCCATGTGGTTGGCTATGAGTGATGATGAAAATAAAAGTCACCCCGAAGACTATAAAAACAAAAGGTCACATAAACCAGATGGGGTGGAGCGAATGCATGATGATGTCTAGTACGCAGCTGCCTACAGAGGTTCCCTCTCACTCTTCAAAGACTAGCAGGCCTCGTTTTCAGCATTACTGTAGTGTCCCCTTTGCTTTCCATGGTTTCAGTTACCCATGGTCAACCACGATCCAAAGGCATTAAATGGAAAATTCCAGAAATAAGCAATTCATACATTTTAAATTGCACGCCATTCTGAGTAGTGGGATGAAATCTCATGCCATCCTGCTGTCCGTCTGGGACATGAATCACCCCCTTGTCCAGCTTCTCCATGCTGTATACACATTTGTCACTTAGTAGCTGGCTGGGTTATCAGATCGACTGTTGAGGTATCACAGTGCTTGTGTTCAAGCAGCCCTTATTTTACTCTGTAATGGCCCCAAAGTGCAAGAATAGTGATCTGGCAGTTGGAATGTGCCAAAGAGAAGTCATAAAGTGCTTCCTTTAAGTGAAAAGATTTGTATGTACTGGGAAAAGCAGAGTATTGTATATACAGGGTTTAGCACTATCCGCAGTTTTAGGCATCCACTGGGGGTCTTAGAAAGTATCCTCTGTGGATAAAGGGAGGATTACTGGACAAACCTTTTCTAGTCCGTGGCACTGGGTCTGAGAACTAGGCATGCTATAATATTTTTTTACTCTCAAATTTTAAAAAAATTACAGATATGAATTCTAAGGAAGTTGATTAACCTGGAAACAGTAAAACCTGCCAGAGTCACTGAGTCATCCCCAGCCTTCCACTCCTCCCAGAGGCAGAACGTGTGGGTCTGGGGGTGAGCATCATACCTTCTCAGCCTAGTTCTACTGTAGTCAGAATGGAGCTAGCCAAGAATCACCAAAGAGAAAGACCAAAACCAAGAGTAGCAATGATAAAATAAGAGCACTCCTTATAATGATGAGAAATGTCTCCCTGCCAGGTCAAAACTCAGTCTTGGGTGTTTTTGTTGAATTATCAGATTAGCAATAATATATGTTCAAGTTTTAGAGGAATATTCATCAGTAGGACATAAATAAACGTTAAAAAGCCAGGTCTCCAAGTGATCAGTTTCTGGAGGAGGCAAAAATTTTTTAAAAAATCACCTTCCATTCACCGTGAGGTAGATGGCAGACATACTGAGCAGCTCATGGAGCTACCTGGCATTGCTTCTGGGGTTTATCATGAACTGGAACCCCAACTTTCCCTGAGGCCAGCAGGGTACTACAGGCCCACAAAATCCACGGTTGTCTGGGAGAAGGATGTCTGTGAACTCAGACTTAATTTTTATAAAGAAACCAAATACAAAAGACAGTATCGTGATGCTGAAAGAAGAACTACTGGAGAATTCTGAATCCCCTTTTCGGGGCCATGCTAGTGGGAAGAGCACAATTCCTAAGCTGACAGATAAAATCAGCAGCTAATGTGATAACTAACCATTCCATAATGAAACAATCTGGCACCCGTGTCAGCGTCCGCTTGTGGCTAATCTGTCCTGGAACTCCGAGCTAGCACTCATGGGACTCCTCCCCCAGGGCTCCCTCTCTTAGCCCTCCACACCCACTCCCAGGTGAGGGTGAAGCACTTTCTCCCCTCCAGCTGCATTCTGTTTTTGTGTGCTCTTCCAATGCACAGTCTTTTCCATGCTAACTAGGGCCCAGGCCTCCCTTTCAAAAACTAAGCCAGTACCTGAGCAACCCTGGAGGCACGAGAGGCAGATGAAAAATAGCCCAGACACACACCTGCACCCTCTGCTTCACCACACTTGCACAGTCACCCCCACTGAACACGTGGGGACCTAAGGGCCTTGCCTACTGTCTCTGAACCACTGGGAAAGGCCTGGAGCCTGGGCTTGTGCCACCTCTGCCTGAGCTGGGTTAGGGGAGGTGTTCCCTACCTACCACGTTCTCTTGGGAGAACAGAGAAGGGAGAGGAGATAATGACCTCATCTACCTCATTCATCCCGAAATGCCTGATACCCTGGTGCAGTACCTGGCTGGAAGCAGGAGCTGGTATGTACTGTAAATTGAGTGAATGGGTGGAGAGATGAACAAACAGATGGATATATAGACAGTCATGTGAGAGAGGCAGTAAACCTTTTCTTCCCAGAGCTAGCGCTCCTTCTTGACTCAGGCCACAGTCATACAGGCTGAGTATTTTCTCAGGGACCCAGAGGAAGAGAAGCACATGGAGACAAGGGAAAAAAGAGAGAAAAAGGTATCAATGCCCCAACCCATAATCATTGTTTAACTCTGCCAAGTCTTCTGCCTGAGAATGGAGTGAAGCAAATGAACACTCCCATGCTGCTGGAGGGATTTTGGGCTGGTACAACTTTTCCTGGAGGGCAAGTTATATCAAAAGCCTTAATTAATGTTTTACTTCTAAGAATTTATAGAAAATCATCATAGATGTGCTCAGACAATTCTGTGTAAGGGCAGTCACTGTAAGATTATTGATAAAACGAAATTAATTCCCAAAAGCCCAACAGGTTTACTTTCATTTCCATGCCTGCTCCCTGAGGGTTTGGTATAATCCCACTAAATCAGTTAAACCAAAAAACAAATGTGGAGGAGTCAGTTCATATGATACGGATTCAGAGAGGAAACGAGAACTATTTACTCTCTACCTCATTTCTTGAGCTTCACTGAACATGCTGCTAACAGGACAGCAACCAATTTGCAAGTCCTCCCTTTATATGTCAATTAAAAGATTCATCTCATTTCCCAATGGAGGAGACATGGACTGTTTACTACATCATGAATCCTCCCAATCCCTGCCCATTCATTTACTCTTCCCCTCTTCTCCTGATCTGATGATGCCCACCAGAGGGCCAAAAGGACTAAATCACCTCTTAAGTGGAATTCTCTGGAGTCAAATTCTGTGCTTTGCCAAGGGTGGAAAGCTGGATAGCAGCCCTAGCAAAACCAGTGCTTATTTGCTCCCTAATCTGGAGACACTTAAAAAAAAAAGTAATCAACCAAATTAACCATCTTTATAAGGAAGGAAGCGAACAACATCACAGTAGAGGACTAGGTTCTATGCCTTGGCCATCAAATGAAGAAAGCTGGCATTCAAATCAAATTACAGGGCAGAGAATTCAGGTGCCGTCACCAATACTGACACCACAGCACAGGAAATTTTCTCCATGAATCAAAGGAGCTGAAATAAGCTATGAAAAGTTCACACTTGAAAAATGATAACAACCCCTGGGTATGTCTGTTTACACCTCAGTACGATGGGGGACCCACCCCAAAAAACCGGAATTATCTTCTAGAGGGTGAGCCCCTTGTTAAGTACAGCTTCCCCCACTAGGTGAGTGTTCTAGGAATCCATCTCTATCAGTGTGCCAGCTGGTGTTGTGTGAGAGGCTGTGTTCGGTCTCAGTGAGTTTTTTTTAAGCCTCTTTCAATGAGTTTGTCCATTTCACAATGGGCGATTTATGAGTGCACCTGTCCACACCACGCTGAGCGTTTGGGTTTTTGACTAAAAATGGCCTGAACCCCGTGCCCTCCCCTCCCTATTCACCCGATCTTGCCCTGAGCAACTTTTTTGTTTCCCTGGATGAAAAAAGTCCTCAAAGGGAAACATTTTGCTGATGTGGAAGAGGTGAAACAAAAGACAGCAGCAGCACTAAAAGGCATCAAAATCGATGAATTAAAAAACTGTTCTGAGCAGTGGAAAAAAATCTCGATAGGTGTAACTGTGTCAAGTAGAGTGCTTTGAAGGTGTCTGAAGTTTAAACATGTAAGAATAAATACATAGTTTTTTATACATAAATTCCAGGCTTTTTTTGGGGTCCCCTCTTGTACATCCAAGATTTTGTCTTGGAAAGCTGAGGCTCAAGAAAACATCCTTCTCCAATGTTCTCAGACTGTAGCCACCAGATATCACCGCCTAGCACACGAAGCTTACCTGGTTCCTTCGGCCAATCCGATTTGGTCCTGGAGGCTTCGTGGGGGACTTGATGCTCTGGGGGCTCCCGCCATTCTCGGCGACCTTCCCTACACTCATTACCGCTGACATCATGGTGTTGATGGAAGACAAGTCTGAACCTTCCAAGCCAATGGGCGAACTTGACGTCATTGGGACAAGGGTTAAGCGTCTAAGAAGCCTCTGCCATAGAACTGAAAATTGGAAATTGCTGATGTGATCGCTGGGAACTTTAGGCTCCTGTCAGAGGCAGTGGCACTGGCCAAGGCTACCATACTGTAAGGCCAAAACGCTGAATACCCTCTATCTTCAGTTCAAGCCAACACTCATACCCAGAATGACCTCAACTCTCATCTAGATGAAGTATTGTCACACCGAAGAATAACCTTGCTCCTTTCTAAGCATGTGCCACAAACACAACTCCCAAAGCCACCTGAGGCAGGTCTCTTGGCCTTTCCTAATCTTTTACTGGGCAGAATGGCAAAGGCTGAGCCAACCATCAGAAAGCCCAGGGGGCTGCCATTTTGGCCAGCACCCTCCTAATAACCTAACTTACTTACTGCTACAGGCATGGTGTAGACCTGACAACTGAAAATCATCAGGTTTCACTTAACTCCACTGCTGTAATCCAGTGATTTCAACAGGAAACCCAAAATGTGTAAGACAGTTGAGATGCCAACTCTATCAAGATTACAACCAAATTTCAAATCAACATAAAAAAGACTGCTTCTTAAAACATACAAATAGGTAATATACCTATACCCCAGAAAATGGACAGAAGAAAACCCAGCCCCCACTGCCAATTACCTCCATTTTCTGCCCCAACTGATATACTATGAGATCTTTCCTTGCTATAGCTATCATCCACGTGGAGTAGGAAATGAGTCTGTGTTTCACTTCTTTTTCTCTTGTCTTGGTATCACTCGTTGACACTGGAAGGGAAGCAAAGGCAAAAAGATTCAGTGCATATCTTTTCACTTAGCGAAGAAAAAAGTTGAAACCATGTATTTGCTATAATTTCAGACCACAATATTCACGAAGAACACAGGGAGCACAAACAAGAGGTGATTTTTAAGTCTTCTTTATCTTCCAAAACCGTATTTTATGGTTGTTTTTCAACGTTCACCGGTATTTCCTGTGGTGCTGTCACCCTCACTCCCAACAGCCAAAACGATTTTGCAGTATTTTACTTTCTGAAGCATATATATTACATTTCCTTTCGTACTCTGTCCCACGCTCCATAGGGACTCTCAGGCTCTGACTTGACCCACCTCCCAGCTCTATCTGAAACTGACCACAGACAAGGCAGTTGAGGAATTCAGTGAAGGCTCACAGTTTAGAAGGTATCAGGTCAGACTTAGAGGAAACCAGGTCATGTGAAAATAATGATCGAAGGGAACAGTGTGGCCCATGGCCACGTCAAAACCTACCTCTTCAGCCCTTCTCCATCATTTCTTGCAAGAAGTATGATGGCTATAGGTGTGGCCAGACGGATATAAGTCTACAGGTCAAGGATTTCCTTCATTTTAGTCAGGAAGATATTTTACAGCTGAAGCCCTGCCAGTTAGCCACGCACCCTGTTATCTTACAGTGTGTATCGGTAAATTTGCCAAGTCCTCAACTGCAGTCACTGGTCGAGCTCATGAGCTCAACAGCACAGTGAATGCTTACGAAGAACACCAGAAAGGGCATGATTTCTAGTGGATTCCTTGTCCAACTTTAGGCAGTGAGACTTAGGACGGGACAAGTGGTAACACCCGCAGCAGCTGCAAGTGTGCAGCACCAGAGCAGGGAAGGTCCGGGAATATAACTCCATTAAGTGACGCTGCCATCGGCTCAGAAGTCCCACGCTAAAATCCTACCAGGAAAGTCAGAGAGGATCTCAGGAGCAGCACTTCTCTTGTCAAGAGACAAAACGTACTTTCTTGTTAATAGACATTCTGAAGATATGAACCTAATGGTTTTCCAAATGGTAGGTGAAAGCACTAACTGCAGAAACATACCCCTTACGACAACTGATTCGGCCTCACCCCTCACATATTTCCTTATAAAGGGAAGTTATGATCAAAATTAAACAACCACCAAAAAATCCAACTTATCTTTCCGTAAAGTTTCCCCATGCTAGAAGACCACTTAAAACTTATTAAAGATTATGCTTCAAACTTCCCATCTTTAACTGTCTTTGAAAGTTTATTTGGGAGATTTCTCTTTAAAAAAGACTATGTGATGCAAGTGCACACATGTAAGTGCACAACACCTCATTTCTTTATTAATTCAGTTCTAACAAAAGTATCAAGAGTCCCCGAGAATTATTGTGGTCAATCAGCATGTGATTATTTGTTTGATTCAAGTGAGTGGACACCTTCAATCCCAAAATCATCTTCATTCTTTAAATATATTTCCCCCACAGTTTAATGTATATCAAATTATAAAATAACTGGCTAGAAATCTTCTTTATGATAATTACGTCAATAAAAAGAAAATTAACCTTTCTACCAATTTACAGTAGGAGTTCAGAATATGATCTTGTTTTTGTCCTATGACTCTACTTAGAAAAGAAAAACGTGGTAGTTCACTCAAATCTGAAAATAGGTTAGAATAAACACCTTTAAGGCAAAATATAAAATTTTAAGTTAAAATAAAAAACAGATTTTAATTCTATCATTATGTAGGGAAAGAAAGTGAAGAGGAAAATAGTCAATATGAAATTAACAAAAATATATTCAGTAAGCAGAGCCAAACTGCCAGTAAGAATTTTTGTCAGTCACTGTAACACGAAAGACACATTTTTGCAAACTCCCCAAATGTCTTAAATACAGAATACCTAGCAATAGTCAGAATAGCTAATCTACATAAGGGCTGAAAGTTGCAAGGGCTTATTCCTTGGAAAAGGAAAAAAGTCACAGAAACTTCCATTTTGTCCAGACAAGAAGACACTTGCTATATCTGTTTCCTCCTTTGGGATAAAACGTGATGATACCCATTGAGACATCAAGATCACCTACATTCACTTCCTTTTCCTGGTTTGAAGGTAAGTAAATAGCAATTTTTTTAAAAAAGAGTCCTCATCTCTCTTCTGAAAATGCAATTAACAAAACAAAACTCGCAGCTACACTGTTTGAAGAGTCATCTACTGATCCCTGAAGAGCTGTTTCAGAAGCAACCCAAACCAGCCCCTTGGAGCTACTGCACGGTTTTACTCCAGTTTCTCTTACACTTGAATTCTCCACTGGGATGCTGGCGACGGCTCAGGGAAGAAGGGAAAGAACCTGGTGTGAAACACAATGTAGTGCATTGTCCCATACTGGGGAAAGAAACTACCTTAATATGAGCTCATCTATGCACTAATGTAACTAGAGGCCAGTTGGCTACTATTGGTCAGTTCTACCTACTCAACTCCCACCCCTGACTATACTGGAGTAATAACTCAAAATAATTAACCTAAACTTACTGATGCTCAATCGCAGGGAATGAAAGATAAGCTTAACAGTTTAAGGTCAGTTTACACGGCACATTTTTCTTTATGGATATTTATATAGTCTTAATATTTTTTATTCTCTCCTCTGCCTCATTTCTTCTCCCTGAGAGCATCCTGCACATCAGCTCCACCACTGCAAATAATAATATTGATAAATAAAATAAAAATAAAAGTCACTGGCTCCAGTCTAATACAACCTCCTCCAACTAGATCGGAGAGGATTAGGAACCCAGATGAAATTCCCAAATCACAGATATGAAAAGAAATCATCATCTTCATTGACACGGCCCAGTAGCCTGGCCTGGTATTCCAGTTTTTATTACTGTCTGAATTTGGGGGTGGGAGGGTGAAGCAGGAAATGGGGCTGTTGAAGTGTTGCTCTTCTTTTGAGACAAAATGCTAGGTACCTTTCTGAGATTTCTCATCCACACCTCAGGTCCAATAGGTCAGGAAGAACTAGCAATTCAATGACAATTTCACCCTGGTTTTGCATCAAAGCCTGAGGAGACTTAGAGAAGAGGGAGGGCAACTCAAAGGGAATATGGGGAGGGAGAGAGAGAGAGAAAGGAAGACTCAATATTCAAAGTTATTGAGACTCAAGAAAAGTCAATGAAGTTTAACCGACCTTTGTTTCTTGTTTTTGTTTTTTTTTTGTTTGGTTTGGTCTTATCACGCTGGACCTCCTTACTGAGGAGCTGGTGCTGGCTGGGCCCAAATGTGGGCAGGGTCACACCTCAAAGCCACCACCTCCGGAGTAGAGCGGGAGCAACCTACAAAAATGAAAAAAGGTGACATTATGAAGGAGCCGACACCAAAAATGATCCCATCTCTGTCTTTCTTCACTCAATATCACCAGAGGCACAAATTAAGAACAACAAAACATTTCCCAGCCCCTGCCTCCATGTCATGAGTAAACCTCCAGCTAGCTCCCCGGCTGATTCCACCCAGTGGTCTGTTAGCTTCGGAGCAAGAGCAACAGGGGTCAAGCTGTGCCGCAGACAGCCAAGAACTCCCAAGCCATGCTCCAACGATGCCAAGGGCGGTATCACCTCAAAATGGCTCAGACCACTGGCTCCGGGTGGAGCTTCGAGCACCTTAATGACATGTTAATGCCGACAGATGGAGGGAAAGACAATGTCATTAAGTACTATCAGAAACAGAGAGAGAAAAAGAGCTGAAGAAAGTAAAAAATATGAAACTAAAGAGCCCTTTGATGCAAAGGAGAATTATTACATCTTTTCTTGAGTGATGGGAGAACTGTCCATAACAGTTCAAATAGGAGTAAATTCATTATTTTTTTGTTTTCTATAGAGAAGATGCAGAAAACTACTCAAATTACATGTGCTCTTCAAGAGCCCAAGAATGTCTATTCTGGGTGCCAAGGGCCTCAAATGCCTGGCTGGGGAGAAAGCCGTGTCTGGCCCTCCACAATGTGAGAGAAAACTGGGACGCAGCATTTCCCAGAGTTTCCCAGCATTTGGCCACGCTCTCTAGGTCTCTGGAAACAGCATCCCATAGCCAAACTGAAGAGTGAAGAACTGTGAAGCAAAAACTAAAGAAGTAAAAGGGACTGTCACACAGACAAAACCTGTCGAGAAATACTAGCTTGGTATGTTTTCTCATGTTTATGCCATTGTGGAGAGTCGAGAAAAGCTGCCCAATCAGGTGACATGCCAGGTGACACGCCTCTGTCTGCAAGGAGTTACTGAGTACCTAGGGCAGCGAACTCCGGCCAGGCCTGCCTGCTGTGGGGTAGGGGCTGGCGGGGGGCTGGGGGAATGGGGAAGCCTCCCCGGCTGTTTCTGTTAGAAGCAGCTCCTCATGGTTTCTGACACTGTGAACAGCTTCGCTCACTTCATACCTCACTGCTTCAATTCGTCATCTTTTCTTTTTGGGCCTTTTACTTTTGAAAAGGTCCCTGGATTCTGAACAAAGTCCGGTATTCTGCTGTGTATAATGCGCTCCTGTGTATGCTGCATACTCACGTTTTTGGCCCAGACTTTCAGGAAAAAACTCTTTCCTTTTAATTTTTTAATTCAATTATTTATTTATATTTAGAAAGAAAACTGATTATCGTATTCCAGGTTATTATTTTACATATGGATATCATTATTGTTTTCTAGAGTTATACTTTAAACACATAAGCATAAATAAAAGAATTAAAAACATTTATGTAGATGTGGAATTAGTACTACCCATGTATACAGCGCACCCTTATTTTTCCCTCAAAAATTCGGGCAAAAAGTGCACATTATACACAGCAAAATATGGTATCAAGAAACACGGAGTGACTCATAGGGACAGTCCCTGAATAGGACAAGGATCTGATGAAAATTATGGACCTTCCCACAGAAACATGCGGTCTCTGCATCTAACATTTTCTTTCAGTATTGGATGGGCCAGGGACCCCAGAAACCCACCTGGGATAAGTGGAAGAAGAATCCTGGTTTTACTTGATATATTATTACCCATGTTCCTTTAAACTATGAATCACGTCAATTTTATCAAAATTCCTATGAGGTTTCAGAAATATAGGAACAAGACATCCTTTCAGATCATCCCCAACCATCTAAACTTAAAGATGCCTAAGGTAAAATAAAACACTTTAAAAAAAAAAAGCAAGGTTTCCAGCTATTATTTGTTTTTTAATTAATGGCACATTTTATTAGGAATAAAGCCTAGAGAGGAATAGGTCCACGCTTTTTTCTAGAAACTGCCAAGATCTCTAAATAATAAGTGCAGTATATGTAAGTAATAAAAAAAAAATCACAGAAAAGTCTCTGAAATTTTTTCAGAATGTAACCAGGAGCCTCAAAATTTGGACACATTCACTCCCCTCATTAAAAAAGATACTTTAAAAAGTCCAAGTAACCTCTCAGTACACATGGGGAAACAAGGGGAGGAAAGGGCCAACCTGACAGACTTGATCCTGAAACTTCCATCCTCTGATCTGGGATGTAAATGATTTGAACACTGAGAATTCTTGCAAGTAAGCTCAGTAACAAGAGTTGCTACCTTGTTGATTCTGGGTTCCACCAGGCCAGAGGGATTCACAGAACTCAGAGTGGAAAAGTACAGGGCAGTTCTTGGAAGAAAACCCAAGATACCCCTTACTTCTATCAACACTACCTCAGGAGGAAAGGGAAAAAAAGGAAAACAGTGAAAAAAGCAAAAAAAGCAAAAAAAAGCCCAGTGACAGAGCCTGTGGCTTAGAAGATGACTCCTGCAGGGGAAATGTGACAACACAGGCTGGGGAGGGGTGAGGCTCTGGCTCCTGAGGGAGGATGCTGAGTTTCTGGATCTGCATTCCCACACAGGCTCTGCCCAGGTCCAGTGGAAGCAGCATGGCTTGGAGAGGGCAGAGGTTCCTCCGTGAGGATGAGGGGGAGGTAGAAGCCAGCCTCTCCCCACCCACCATAGGAGATAAGGGACAATGCTATGTAAAGCCGCAAAGATTAAGAAGCCTGTCCCCAGGTCCAAGACAAAAAAGAGATGGAAGATAAAAGGGAAGGTATTTTAGAAACAAAACTATCCAGCTTCTGAAAACCCTGCAGATTCTTAAGGTAAAATCTAAAATCTGTCCTAAGGCCCCCAAGAAAGATGGGCTAAGTTTAGATGCCTGGGATGACAGAAGAGCCCTCCCTCCCCCTAGACCATGTAACAGTGACCTTTACAACACCAATCTAGGAGAGGGGCTGTGCTCAGCCTGCATCGAAGTCCTCAAATACTTGGGATGGTTGATCCACTGATTGGAACGGCCTTTAACTAGCTGTCCAGTTCCACCCAACCCAGGATAGGTTGAAAGAGTTTAAGAGGAGTTCAGACAGTAAAACGTTGTGAGCTACTTCAGAGCTTAACAGCAGCAAGGACATCTCTGGAAGGATGGGCTGAGGCAGAAAGGAAATATTCTTCCTCGGTCTTGGCTAGCTGGGGACAGAACCAAACCAGACTGGATGTCGCAGCATGGCACTGCCTGTTCTGCCCTGCCTGCCAAGCTCAGGGCAAAACCGTCTCCTCTAACCAGGACAGCCTCCCGTGTGCTCTGAGGCCTGGGACAGCTGCGATGACAGCTCTGAGTTCCAGGAAGTTGATGTGTTTCTTGGCTTAGGGTGCAGTCTATGCTCTGGATAGGGCGGCACCCATGCAAGTCACCCTCCCCGCTGCTGACATGAGCTCTGGTCCAACGGAGCCTTAAGAGTGTCACGCTGAGCAGGCCCTGCACAATCAGGCCCTGTGAGCTGTCCCAGCCAGTTCTGGGGGCTGCTAAGAAGAGGCGGGATGCACCTCTTGGCCCACATTCAAGAGAGCAAAGTATGAAGGCGTGGGGGGGGCCCAAGACCAGGTGTGCGGGCCTCTCCTTGGGGTGTCTTCTGATCTCTGCCTCAAGATTACAGGAAATAGACTTTATAAGCTGACATTCAAAGCCCTCCATGCTCTGGCCTTAGTTTACCTTCCAGCCTTCTTGCTCACCAGTCTCCAGTTATCTCTGTTCAGCTTCTTCCCCGAGAACATCACTCTCCCCAACCCCTCCCTTGGGGGCCCTTTCCACATGCAGCCTCCCCAATCCCCGCTGATCCCTGGCTCTTAGTTCCAAACTTGAACTCTGAAGTAGTAGCACAGCTAATACTTTTTGAATGCTATATATCACACGCTTTAATCTTCATAACCAACACCCCATGAAATGTACAGAAAAGAAAACTACGGGGTAGATGCAGGCCGGGGTTAAGTAAGTTGCCCTAACATCATGGTGGTAGAGCGATGTGAATACAGTTTCTATCTCTGTTAAGTTTCTTTTGGACAAAGTTTGCCAGTCCTAGCACAGGGCTTGAGAGAACAGATGTGCTTCCCTCAGTCACATTCTCTGACTTCCAACAATCATGCTCGGAGTCACTTCTGCCCTTCCAGACTGTTCAGTGCCTGGCCTCCCATTTCCTTCTATTTCTAGGCAGGAAAAAGGAGCTCTCTCCTCCCACCTTCACCTCTGCCTTACTCTCTGTGCAGGAGGCAGCACTGGACTTCCATCTCAGACTAAAAAGTTCATTGCAAAGGGCAAGAGTTTGCAGCCACTCACTGCCCTCACTGCACAAAGGGATGGGGAACTCTACCTCCAACACCGCCGTGTTCCAGAAGCACTCGGGCAAGGAGAACGGAAGGAAGCCACGAGGCTCTGCCTGAGATCCCACACAGCCCGGTCCTGTCTCAGTGGCTGGATCTAACTGATCCACCAACGTGAGCTCGAGCTGAGAAGTGACCTGTGTGCTCTGGTCCCTTGTGCTTTCATGAAAATGGAACGCAGACCTGGAGTAAAAGGAAACTCTGATGGGGTGCCCATACTTTCAGGTGCTGGGGTTCCAACAATGTGTGTGTGGGATGTAGTGGGGGGCAGGAGGTGGGGAGCACAGATGGTGGGGAGTGAGTGGCCAGAAGTGCACAGATGAAAAATTAAGCAAACACCAAGCAAAGAAAATCTTAAAGAGTCTCATGGAGTGACTGAGACTCCATGGAGTGAGTGCCACTGAACCTCCAACAGAGCCATCCCAAAGAGCAGTGCCTGTCTGGCCATGTCACGGACCTTTTTTAGAAGCGTAGACTCTCAACACAGGGAGGTCATTAGGTGGTACTATACCTTAAACTTACACAGGGCTGAAAAATTCAGATTCTCGGGCCTCGCCCCGGTGGTCTGTGTGTCAGCTCCCAGGGGACTGTGACCCAGCCTTGGGAACCAGCACTTGTCTTTGCGTAGAATTCTGGAAGAAGGGGAACACCAAACCAAGGATCTCCCTGAAAAACCTTTCTGCCATGAGGATCTGAAAGGAGCCACCCTCAGAGCAAAAATCCAGGCACTGGTTCTAACTTTAGCTTTGTTTACCACAATAAAATAATAATAAATAAATAAGGGGGGATGCCTGTGCGCACAGACTATTTTAGCTTCCTCAGAAATGGGCATGTGTAGGGTGTGAGCTTCAGACGAGGCAGGGCCAGCCAGCAGTTCACGGGCAACAAAACCACTCAGCCCGGCCTCCGCCCGGCTATGGACGCTCAAAGCCATCTCTCCCCAGCAGATGGCACCCACCAAGCCCGGGCCACTTAAGGAAAAGCCCCTTGGAGGGTGCTGTTGAGCCCTACAGCCAGAATTTCCTGTGGTCCTGGACACCCTCACATTCCCCCAAGTCTCTCCGACGCCCCAAGACATCAGTGTGCCTCGGAAGCGTGTGAGAAGGGGGATTTCGGGGGGGTAACCAGGACAGGAAGCGAGCCTACGCACGGCTCCCCTTCGGCCTCAGGACTACTTCACCGCCTCCTGCAGTTTGTGTCTTAATGGGACCCACAGCTGGAGGAAAGGAAAATCAAATGGAGTTCACCCCAGCTGCCTAGTGTCCCCTACTGATGAGGTTCCGGTTGCTCCAGTGGGTACCAGGTCTAACGAGAGCTGCTGATGCCCTTCTCAAAAGGCAGGGTTCACTGTCCTTGGGTAAACAAACGCTAATATTCAGTAAAGTAAGGGGGAAAGGGGTGGCTTATGGGAGACTGACAGGTTCCGTACTGCAAGGAGTTTCCTTCTTAAAAATAATTTGGACATTTTAATTGTCACATTACATACAATTTCAGCAGACAGGTAAGTGTTGATTCGAAAGACAGGGTTTTGCTTACCAGATTTCTCTATGTAAGTCGGATTCCATTTACTATTTAAAATATAAACTGCTGGAAAGGTGGAGAGATTTTTCTGGTACATGCTAGATAAAACCATCCTATGATACCCCATTCTTCTTCCTGCATCTCCCCACAGGGCTCCTGGCTTCTTTAAAGGGAGGAAATGGGGCAAAGTCCTGATTATAAGTTTTGATGTCAGCAGATAAGACCATGAAGAAGCAGACTCCACTCCTTGCGCTCTCCTGGGAGCAGGTCTTACAGACAGGATCTAACTACTGCCAGACCCATGAAGCCAAGCAGCAGCTGCCACATGGCAGCCATTTGTCTTCCAGCGCCCTGCTCTTCTGGGAGGGGGCCCTGCCCCCTTCCCCAGGTGAGCCAGTCTTTTCCTAAACACTACTTTCCCACCAGGCCACCAGGATCTCGGATTTCATCATCTTCTTGCCCAACTTAGCAGAAACCTGTATGGCTCTCCATTCTGCCCAAAGAAACTGCTGAGAAAGGGGGTGTGCGGCCAAGGGAGCCTGCTGGGCAGAGGGCCTACGTGGGCCTCCGGCAACCCCCTAGGGCAGGGAAGGGTCTTCCAGGCGCTGGCAGAAGGTATTTCGGGAAGAATGTCCTGCAGGGGATTACATTTAGGATCCAGAGCTCACCCCACCCTAAGATCTACTCTGCCGGCTTATCAAAACCAGGCTGGGAGAGGCTTCCACATTGCTCCTTGGCTGAGGGGCTTAAAAACAGAAAAGAAGGATATTGCTGTAACGGAAAACGGAATTTAAGTCAGAGTATGTCAGAAGTCTAGCGTATATCCAATTACATGTCCCTTTCCCAATAACTACGGAGCAATGACAGTGACGTAACTCTGTGCCAGAACCTTTGTTAGGCATGTTACGTATACCCCCAAATCTTATAAGGTGATGATTAAATTATTTGCTGGTTATTACACAACTTTTTTTTTTGTACACATACATACAGATATGTATCTAGGAGACGAATTGCTGGGTCATAGGGTATGCATATGCAAGCTTTAGGAGATGTTGCCAGAAAGGTTTACAGAAAGGTTTTACCAATTTACACTCCCACCAGCCACATAGGAAAGTTTTGGTTGCTCTACACCCTTACTAACATTTGATATTGTAAATCCATTTTAAAATTTTTCCTTTTTTCCTTTCTATTGAACTTTTTGGGGGTGACACTGGTTAACAAAACTATACGGGTTTCAGGTGCACAGTGCCACAACAGCATCACCTGTAACTGTATTGTGTGTTCACCACCCCTCGGCAGTGCCTAGCTCTCAAAGGGCAGGGATAAAATTCTTGTACTTTCTGCTGCATCACAAAGAGGACCATTAAAAAACCATTCAGAGAACGGCAATTAGCAAACTGGAGAATCGGGAACCAAGTCAGGGGGAAAGCAAGAAATGGTAGAAGGGATCAGGGATGCTCAGCCCATGGAAGAGAAAGAACTGGAGACACGCTAGGTTGGCTGCAAACACCGGAAGGCCCGGTGTGTGGAAGAGAGGCCGCCCACAGGGGAATGAGGCTCCACGGGCACAGGGGCTTGCTGTCCCTGGGGATATTCAAGCAGAGGATCCTGCAGTGGGTGGGAGATCAAATCAGGTCATTCTTCCAGCATCCAGATTCTGGGCCTCTAAAAGGACAGTCCCTTTTTCACAACACTGTAAGATTCCAAAGCATGTACCGGGACAACAGACCACAGTCCTATAACTTAAGAGAGTGTGTGAATGTGGAGTCTTAAATCTTGGACTGGAAACTCCGCTGGCCTCCAGTAGAGCAACTTTAAGTCTCTGGGCCTCAGTTCTGTCATCCAGAAAATGAAGCGAATAACACCTGCCTACCATTCCCTACAGTATAGAAATCAATCAAAGGAATATTTATGAAAACACTTTACAAATGGTACGGTGCTCCCCAGGACCAGCTACTGATGGCTGTGCTCTTTACCTCCCAACATTCCAGTTTATTTTGCCGCTGGGCCAACTCTCTCCAAGGTTTTGATTCACCCACGGGCCTCCCCTCAGGCCTCCACTCATGGATTGCCAGTGCTTTGAGGACAGGGGCCAGTTTGATGATCTTAAAAATATTTTGGCTCCAGCCCCTAAGTTTAACGCCATATAAACATAATTTAGCTCATCACAAATGCAATCCCGCTGACAATAAAGAGTAGTAGAACCTGCTGTATGATGAGCAGGAAATGAAGCCCCTCCAGCTTCAGTCTGCTGCTGACACGAATGCTGGTCAGCTTCACATTTGCTTAATCAAGGAAGTTCACACTGCTGGCTCCCACGGGAGGAGGCTCCCTTGTCCAGGTCCCCCACACCTCTTCCCTCGCAGCTGCAGAGCCCGATACAGTGCAGCTGACTCCCAGTACCGCACCCCAGACCCTCGGGCAAATGGACTGGAGTGACGCGACTCTTCTGGACACTCCTCTGAAGGGGATGTCAGAGTCTTCAGTCACATTTACAGCCTAAGGGAGGAAGGTGGGGTAAAGTTCAGTAGCAGTTTGCTGAGAGTTTTAGGCAATATCCTGCGACTCTTTCATAGGCCCTGAGGTGGTGGGGCTGGCCTTTCTGACATGTTCTGGTAAAGGGTCAGCAGCTGCAGAAACAGGATTCTCTACTTTTCTCCTGAGGAGGAGGAGTTGGATGCAAGATAAGTACCCCTAGGGCAGGTGGTTAACCTAGGATCTGGGCTTTAAATTCCCAGAATTCAGGGTGGTTCAGTACAGCAGCCCTTATAAAATCAAAATTACTTTGTTAGAGACAATGTCGCTTGAAATGCTTCTACCCTACCACTCAGAGGAGGCAGTGGAAGCAGGAGATCACATCTTTCCTCGCCCACTGGAAAAGCAGTCAGCTGTGGTCAAAACTTCACAGTGGGTAACCAGACATCACAAACCATCAGCTGAGAATGACTGTGCTCAGTGAATTCACCAGAGCTCGGTGGCCTGCCCTCCATGCCTTCTAACGGATGACCTTTTCCCCCTGTATTTTGCCTCTAAGAAAATTATTCACCACTATAACTACGAAGAAAAACAAATACTCCAAGATACATGTGTTTGATAAGTGGTTATCGCAAGCCAACCAACCAAAAACACTAGCAAACTAATTGGTTTTTCTTAACGTAAACTGAACAAAACCCAAGAGTTACTGCAGAGCAGATGGGGCTTCGGGAGGGAAGGTGGCACCTGGGGCAGGTTTCTGCCCCCACCCACAGCACTGAGCTGACCAGCAGAGGTCCCTCGAAAGGCAGTCAGGGGTGTGGACTGGCATGGTCCCTGAGGAAGTCTGAGGCACGCAGGCCCTTGTGGTGTTCCTCTCTAACCCTCCAAGGACAGGGTGATTAGGTCGGGACAACTGCTCCACTGGGGTATCTAACTGCACTGCTGCTGCACGGGCACAGGGGCTGAGCCCTCCAGCCCAGCAGCCTCTGATACACCCATAATGTGCCACCGGCGCACTGGTCCCTTTGTTGTGTTGACTAAGCTCTCGCAGGGAGCCAACCATGCCCAGGCTCTTCCATGTGCGTTCACATTCTACACGCCCCACCCTGAGAAACAGATACCTGTCTGCCAGCTCCTGTATGCCGCCCCCAACCCCCACAGATTACAAAGAACAGCTAGGAAACTCTAAAAGGGGAGATCAGCACCAGTCGGACCGGTCCCTTTCCTTAACCTCTCTGGTACCTGAGCCAGGTAACAGAGGGGTGGCCTGTGTTCCCACCGGCAAACCAGGTCTCTCTCCGCTGCCATAAGGGGCCGCTGTGTTCACCCACTCAGCCCCCCGACAGCCTGATACTTCCACCAGGTTCCCGTGGATCAAACACTCCACAAGGAAAATCTCTGGAGCACAAAGATTTGAAACCCCAACTCCGTGCCTGTTTACTTCAGCAGTATGCAGTGCAAACACTCCCTGTGGAAGGGACTATTCTGGTTGAAAAAGGCTGGCCTCTACCAATATTTTCACGACAGAAACTGCTTCAGTGCACTTGCAATCATAAAGTGGAAGATCTCTTGCTCATCCCCTTCATTTTACTTGAATGTCTGTGATAAAGGCACCCTCCTGCTGTTCAAAAAAGAACATCCCTGCTCTCTCCTTTTATCTTTCCTTAACAGTTTGCCATCCACTGATAGGAGGGGCCTTGCCTCCAACAGTCCACACTTTTATCTCCCGCTGACCATGCAGCAACACGAAGCCAAGGGCTGGACTTCCTGCAGCTCGCCTCGAGGGGCTGTTTGACTTGTTTAAAATATTACTGGCCTCTAGAACCTTGGAACAATGCCTGAGCAACACCTACCCAGCATCCATTTCAGCTCCAGCTTTGAAAGTCTCCAAGTCCAATGTACCAGCACTCCCTGTGCCTCAGTGTGGGAGAGGCTTGGCCACTTCCAAGAAAGAGAACTCACTTTCCAGGCTCACGTACATATTTACTTTCATGCTGCAGCTAAGAGCGATCTTCAAAGCCCACATACCCCAGAAGCTAGTTACAGTAGCTCAAGTAAAATTCCGAGTTTAAACTACTAGTATTAAAATGATTCAGTAGCATTTAATAACACCCTTTAACCACTGGAACATAGAACAGTACACCATGTGCTTCCTTGCATAAGCAAACGGCCTGGAATACACCGGTCCCCTCATCTGCAGAGTAATGAGGACATGATCTCTGATGTCCCTCCCAGGCTTGAGTCTGCATATGAGATTCAACTCTGCTGCAATGCTAGCATGTCTGTAAGTCTGTAAGTCAAAAGCCCTTCCACCTGCCTAACGACGAGCATTCCCGTGAATGTCCAGGACTGGAAATGGCAGCAAACTCCACTTTTCATCCAAGGCAGTTGTGGGGCTGTGCGCCACTTATGGGATGGGCCAGCCAGGTAGAGTTCACACATCAGAGCAGAGGACCCTGACTCCCTGCCATTCAAGGCCAGGAGTTCCATTTTCTTGGCATCATACCAACATCTGTGAGGTTAACAGGTTCAGAGGATGATAAGATCAGATGTTTAAAACAGTCCCCCAGTGTTCCTTTTTCGGGACTAAAAGGAATCTTTCCAAAGTCAATTAAACAAAAGAAAAACCGTCCTTGCCTAAATACCATATAAGCCCTCACAATCTCAGAGGTGAGAGGGCTGGGTGGGAGAGAAATGATGGAGTGATGACAGCACAGGCAAGGCCACGGAGAAAGGGTTGGCAAATAAGCGACAGAAGCCAGGGTACAGATTAAATCCACATCATCAACCTCTATGCTAATACTTCAAAATGAAGCCAGTGTTTTCAGGAGCTTTTTTATGAGGCTAGATAATGGGGTAACAAAGGGTGTTTAGAGACCAGAGCAGCGGCCCCTCTCCTATAGCCACGGGACTTGGCCCTGTCACTGGTACATCTGAGAACCGGAGCCAGCTAACTGGTTTGGCCTCACCAGCCAAACGGCAAGCACTCTTCAACATCCTCAATTTCCTCCCAGCCATGAAGTCAGGAACAACCTGTACAGACAAAGAAAGTAAAAAACTTGCGAAACAACGGCATCTACCGTGCTCACTAAATATGCCTGAGGAAACTTTTTCAAAGCCCTTTAAGATGCTTCATTACAACTCTGAGAAGAAAAAGCAGTCCACTACACCTGGGCACGTACATGTTCACACAAACCCAACTTCATGCTCCGCCGGCCCCACAAGCAAAACGCAGAATTCAAAATACAGCTCAAGAGAGTGGCCCTGGTTACTTAACAGATTTGGAATTGGAACTGACACTTTTCCATAACTCTATTAAAGGCCAGTGACATCCTGGAATGTTCCCAATCTGGAAACAGAATTTTCCTAAGGGGGAAAAAAAGGTCTAACAGATTATACAACAATTTGCTACCTTGCCACGGTGAAAATGCTGTTTGCAGGATGTAAGGGAAAAAAAAACCCCTTAGTTTCTCTTAATTTCTTGTAGTTAACTCCTAATGCTGTGCTCTGGCCAAGGTAAGGATCCTTTCAAGGCTTCACCCACAAGCAACTACTAATTGTGGTGCTGACCTTTGTCTGTACGCTACTAGCCAAGGCTCATTTAATGGGATGAGACTCTGGAAGATAGACATGGAAAGTAATTATGGTTCTGCCTATCTTACATAAAGATTTTGAAAGAACCATGCTACTCATATATTCTGTACAACCCAAATTTATAGTGAAATATTACTATTTTCATTCACAATATTAGGCAAGTGCTCCTTTAATTTTTTTTTTTAAGCTTGCAGAAAGAGAAAACAAAGGGACACATTAATCCACCAAAGTTGCCAGGACTTAAAACTTTCACAGCTTCTTCATACTTATCATTTCTATGGCTTCAGCCACCAAACAGGTTTTCTTTCAAAACTGGGGCTCTCTAGTTTCCTGCAGTTGGAGGTCCGGGGCCATCCCTGCTGCTTTCAAGCGTTTGAAGCCAAGTCTAGGAGAGTGCACAGAACCATGTGCACTCTCTGCAAGGGTTAACATTAGTTGCTTACGATGTTCTACACTATTTTTGTATCCTAGACATAGGGCAAGATTTGGTATCAATGTGAAGACCTGAAATAGGATGACGATCTTTCTCGGACATTAGTCTACTATTACTTCAGACGTTAGAACCACCAAGAGCTGAATGACAGAGCCCCAGCCTCAAAGGCTGATACTCAGGCTAGGGAGATAAAGACGACATGACATAAAGAAATAAACTCCAATCCAAAGGAAAATGGATTATGAGTCAAAGACGAGGGCAGCAATTTTCAACCTTCTTCGTCTCACAGCACACAGAAACTAATCACTAAAATTCTGAGGCACATCAAAAAATGTATCTTCTGCCAATCTGACCAAAAAAATAGAACAAATCATTCTGATTCATTCACACTAGTTGGATGTTGTTGTGTTGGCTGTTATTTTTTTATTTGACAATCTAAGGGAAAAAAGGTCAGTGCCCCTGACTAAACTCAGGTATTCTATGTTCTAAAAATTCTCACAGTGCGCCATTTGAAAATCGCCGCAGCAGGGCAAAAGCAAACCTGAACCTGAAGGAAAGATCCCACTTTCAGAAGACATCTCCTCTAGTCAGACAGAAATGCGTGCAGAAAAAGCACCGAGACTCAAGATGTACATCTGGATGGAGCAGAGTCGCAAAAGCATTAGCTCCTAACCACCTAAGTTTTCACCCTTCTCAGGTGAAATGACAAAATTTACTGAGATTCTCATAATGTTGAATTCATTTTTTTAAAGGTTAAAATGTCCTTTTAAAATGAGATGACAAAGATAGTAGATGGTAGAGACTGTTGTTTTTTTTTTAATGCCCTTATTTGGTGCAAAAATAAAAGGCAACCCCATGTCTAACTGCAAAAGTTTCTGGCCCATTAAAACAAAGCCCTTGGAGACCGGACTATACCGGTCATTGTGGGAAAGGAGGGACAGGGGGCTGGGGGAAATGGCAAAGATGGGGCTGGCAAAATTATGCGGACGTCAAGGTTCCATCTCACAGAGTTGGACTTTAATATCATATGGCTGCAGAAACACATTGAAGGGTCCCCCACTTTGTTTTTCAATCCTGGGGTAAAATAATCATATCCGTAGTTTTAAAAGCAGTTTAAAACATGGACAATTAGAGGCACTTAACCTTGCTAGGTGGCTACTGCAATACCATCTAAGGGACAGGCACGAGGAGTAGAAGGGGCCAACCAGGCTGTGAGGGATGAGGGCCAGAGACACGCTGGGCTTCCTCCCCTGGCAACAGAGTGAGGCAAAGCAGTTAACTGAGATAACAGAAAAAAATTCCCCGTACAGGAGAGAGTAAAGAGAATACAGCAGGAAGAGGATGGTTGTGGAGTAGCAGGATTAAGCCGGTTCTGTTTAAAAGAAAGCCTAACAATGCCCAGAGACAGAAAGGAGCAGACGGGGCACAAGGTCCTGGAAGAGGTGGGGAAGGAGGGCCGGGCCCCCAGGCATAGGAAGATGAAACACTAGGTATTTCGTAATCATGAAATACCTAACACATGCAGCCCTGTACATATATATACAATATCAGTGTCAAACCATGAAGATCGCTAATGAACATGGACCATCATAAAGCAGCTGATGTGGGGGACAGTGCTTAAAAAACCTAACCCTAATGTTACAAGTCTACATAAAACTTCAAATAAAACAAGAAGAAGAACGAAACCCAACCTTCTCTCACTGTCAAAGAGCCTATCCTATGAAATGAATGTTAGATACGGAGTTAAAACATTTTGTTGAATTGATAGGATCTGGGGCAAAGCTGTCCAGCTGAAAGTTCTGTAAGGACGAAAACGTTCTCTCTGTGCCGTCCCGCATGCTAGCTGCGGACACACATGACCAGTCAGCACTTGGAATGTGGCTACTGTGACTAAAGAACTAAATTTTAAATAAATTTTTATTTAAGTTTTACTTAAACTTAAATAGCTACACATGGCCAGCAGCTGTCTGGCTGTTGTTGCACTGTACAGCACAGGTCTATGGTACTTTTCCTTTTTCCAGTAACCTTGGGCACTAGACTGCAGTCCTTACTTGGTTTGCTCCCTGGAGCAAGAATAAAGATGACCCAGTGTGGTTTTACCTGCAGGCAGGGGAGGGGATCATAAACTGATCCCGAAAGTAACTTTGCTATGATTTTTCCTTCTTCCAGGTGTTTATCAGATATCCAGTGTAAAAAGGGAAACAACCCATGAAACCAACAATGGAGGGATGACTCCTGAACTAGACTTCTCCCAGGTGAGGCACTACCAGCCTGCTCTGTCTCCCCAGAAACCGCTCAGGCCTGGTCCCACCTCAAAGGTGAAGGTCAACGTGTGAAAACGTGAGAAAGTATTTTTAAAGTAAGATCAAGTTTAAAAAGCAGGTATGGCTTTTTAAATGCACCCTGAAGTGTCACTGGAATATGGTGATTTTCAAAAAATGAAACCATGATTTAATGTCACTGTTCATTTGATTTTTTTGGTAATTTAGAAGTAATTTTAGAAATGTACAAGAAAGAAAACAATCCAACTGCACTTCTTATGATATGAAACTGTTCACCTTCCTCTCTCCCCCAGTTTATATCTAGTCGCAGCCCAGTGCCCGGCACACGGGAGGCATTTACGTAGTTCATTCTGTAAATGTGAGCCTACTGCGGGCCACCTAGTAGGGGTGGTATGCTCAGGTTCTACAGATAAGATTCGTGCCCTGGACACTATGTAAAATTTATGTGGTATTCATTTGGGGGGTGGGTGGTAAAAAGATTCCATAAATTCAATCAGACTTTCAAGCTTTCCTTTTTCTTGTGAAGATGAGATCAACCACGTAATTTACTTTAAATAGTATTAGACACATATGCGGCAATAACTCAGTAAAAGTTAGTGGAAACCAATCCCCTATACGATCTCCCAATGCCTGCTATAAGCAGTTATAATGTTAGAACAGAACTCATCCTAAAGAAAGGAAGAGGGCAGAGACCTTTATGAGCCCCATCCATGTCACTGGGTTTCTGCGGTTCTGTCCTATCCCGCCAGTTATTCCAGGAATAACTAACGATTAGAAGACTAACAAGTTAGTCTCTTGATGCTGACTATTAGGTTAAAACTTTCTGAATACACGTATTATCACTATTTCTAGGCCACAAAGGCACAGAGGAGGTTTTCTGTAAATCCACATACAGGTGTAAATGTGGCCCAAGCACTAACAATTCCTGCGAATCTCAAAGGGGTCCCAGGATAGTGTGTGGTCTGGTGGAGGATGTTTGTTTTGCAATTAACAAAAAGTAATAGGGGTGTTAGTGAGCCTTTTAAATAGAAGCCAAGAATTAAAACTGAGTCTTCTATGCACCAAACAGTTCTTACTTAAATTGCAATGCATAAATAAAATAAATTAGTTATAGAAGGGATTATATTAACTGTTAAGACTCAAGAGTCACAACGAAAGGAGTGGGAAAAGTGACTGTGATTAAAAGGTCTTGGGTTGGGGGTGGGGAGGGTGGTACAGCGGCTCTGTCCTTGTTTTTTCATGTGTCCTCTGAAGGTGAAAACGAAAAAGCCTTTCTGAAAAAAATAAACAAATAGGCCCTAAAATCTCTCTTCAAATGATTTTTTTCGGAAAAATATTCCACTTAAGGTTCTCAAATATTTCCTGATAATAAAAATGCATCTGTCAGTTACCTCTATTAGTAACTATTGATCTACTACTAGACTAGCGGGGAGAGGGTTCCAGGAGCTCACCACCTAGCTGAGGAAAAAAAGAAAAAAAGAAAAAGAAAGAAAGAAAGAGAACATGAGAAAGTTAGAGAACTAAGTGTTGTCGAAACAATACTCATTTGAAGTCCAGAAAAAACACTGGGCTGTGTAAGTGAAGGGTATCAGAGGTGGAAGAGAGGGTGGAAGGAGCTGATACCCAGGTAAGGGCCTGGTTACAGAGTGTGTGTATCTGGGGTGGGGGCGTTATGGAGAGCTGGGAAAGCTAGGCCAGCTGGGCCAGCGGGGGAAAATGCTGTGGTATGGGACACTAGGGGAAGGAGATCTGGCTATGGGGACCTGAAAAAGCCCGTGGAGCTAAAGAGTAAGTTGCTCTTGCCACAGGCTAGATTTCCTGGGGTACCAGAATGGTGATTGTTAAGAGGGCTGGGAGAATTTCACTTTTAGACACTTGGAAAGCAGAAGAAAAGGAGAGGGATCAGAAGGGGAGGTCTTGGTAAGATGGGATTAGTATATTGGTGAGAAATCAGGGATAATGAGTGCTTGTGAGATTTTGACCCATCCACAGAGAGGTGAGGCCTGAGCTAGGTGAGTTGACATTCAGAGATAAGAGGGTCCAGGATGGAAAATAAGAAACACCCATTTTAAGCCACTGAGATGGCAGTACGGGCTGGTAGGAATGAGGTCCCCAGGAAGGAGGAGAATGTGCATGGTATCCAAATAAGTGTGAAAGCATTTGCAATGAAGGGGCATAACCCTTCTGAGTCTGTAAAGATAAATGAGCACATAGTAGGCACTCAATTATTTTACTGATTAGTAATCTCAAGAAAATAAGACAGTGGGTCATATGCTGTGAGTAGGAGGAAGAGAAAAGGGGAACTGATGGTGTAAGCAGCAAAGTCGCCCGGGAAGCTGGGAGGAGGACAGTCGCCAACTAGTGATAAGGCGGCCTCCCTGTGGTCCGGCATGAGGAAGCCAAACAGAGGGGGACTCTTGGCTTAGGTATTACAATCACAGGGCCTCGAGGTGCTCTGGAATAAAAATGGGCTCGGGCGAAGCAGCCCTTTGGACACCTCTCCTCCTACTCAGGGTGAGTCTGGCATCCTGTTTCCTACTCTGAATGAAGGAGAAGGGAGGAAAACCGTTTTATTTCTAATGGCTGCACCTTTTATTCCTGCTGTTTGAGGCAACCCCGTATGTTTCTTCCAACAGATAGTCAATACACATATGTAGCTGCTCTCTTAAAGAGTAAACAAGCGGATTCTCTCTACAAATACTAAGGGCACTAGGTCTCAGAGAGGGGAGAAAATGCTTTCCAAACACCCAACCCAAAATGGCTTTCACTTTTTCTTTTTTTCCAGGCTGAACCTTCCGACTCATACCTCAGTGCAGAATGCAACTAGGACACCACACGGGATTCACAGGAGTTGGTTCTTAGGAGCGCACAGCCCTCCACAGGCACAGCATTCCCAAGCCCTTCGCCCAGGCAAGCTGGTCTGGCAATTCTGTGCTCAGGGCTCAGCGATTCAATTGGTGTGAGTTCAGTTGCTCTTTTTCAGGTCAGTTTTTTCTTCTTTAGTTTAGATCTGACTCGAGATTTACTTTAATTATCTATA
Source organism: Mormoops blainvillei (assembly GCA_004026545.1). Classification (NCBI taxonomy): domain Eukaryota; kingdom Metazoa; phylum Chordata; class Mammalia; order Chiroptera; family Mormoopidae; genus Mormoops; species Mormoops blainvillei. The sequence goes on from PVJD01004669.1 coordinate 79,385, forward strand.
TCCCTGTTAAAGTACCTAAGCAAATTAAAACTTTTTAACAGATGATGGAAATGGAAGAGGAAAGGAAAGGAAAGGGGAGGAAAGGAAAGGAAAAGGCAAGGAAAAGGAAAGGAAAAGGAAAAGGAAAGGAAAAGGAAAAGGAAAGGAAAGGAAGAAACTGGATCTTTAAAACGGCTCAGGCAAATAATCTCCACCCTCTCCCTTCCACCACTTCTGTCCTTGTAAATTACTAAACGCCTAGACAAGCAACTGTTTCTCAAAGGAAAATTCTAGGCTCTAAGTCTGAATGTGAAAACCCCGTGGTTAAGCCCCAGCTTGCAGAAAACTAAAAATTTCAGCAATTGTGGAATGAAATGTTATGTTCAGAGCTATACAAAGCATAGCAGCTGTTCCCAGCCAACATGAAAACCGAAAGGGTCGATTCTATCTTTATCCTTTACCTAGAGTCAAAGCTGGTACCATCCCGGGCAGAGCTGCCAAGAAGCTGTCTCAGTTCTACTCTGCTAAGCACAAGAGACCAAGAAGGCAAGGGAATGCATGGGCCAGCAAAGTACACCTAAACAACAACAAATAACAGACCCACCTGTAAGAAAGAAAATGCAGTTAATAATTAAAAAATTTTAAAGGATGCAAAAACTGCTTGAAAAGTAGTTCTCAATGTCGTTTGAAAAATCCTTTTCAATCAAACCAGTTCAACTTTCAAAAGATTCTATCACATCTGTCTAACTCTACCTGAACTTCCCAAGTGGAAGAATAGCCTTTTATCAATTTTCTTGGAAGTAAAAACACATTTTCTCTATTAAAACTCAAGTCCTACTCATACAAACTTAACCAAAACCTCGCTCAGACTGCCTCATGGAGTCAGGCCTCAGACGAGCATCTCAGAAAGGGCAGATGGTGATGAAAAATGAAAGACCTGAGAAGAATCAAAAGAGAAGCTTCTGAGAATAGGCTTCTGCCATAAGCCTGAAGCTCACACACAGTTTAACTGAAGAAAATGTTTTTCTGGTGTGACGGAACTACTTCACTCAGAGAAGACACTTCCCACTAGCCACTCTGTTCTACTCCTAACAACCCTATTCTATTTATTGTTCAGTCGTAAATGACTGGGCAACTGCTGCCCTGGCATGCATCTTCAGATTGGCCAACACTGTCACCCGCCCCCACCCCCCACCGCACACACAAACCACCAACGAATGAAGCTGCTGGTGAGGGGGCTGAACTTGTAATGTGAACTGCCACTGCCACACCACACTTCCTGCTAATTCTGAGGCTGTCTCCATTCAAGAAAAAATGAAGAACTACTGCAGGGCCTAACAGGTTTCCACCCGAAGCTCAGCAAATAGATTCACAGAGCAATTACGTGGATTTGGGAGCCAGGTGTCCAGGTTCAAATCCTGCCTCTTCCACTTGCCAGCTATGGTTAAGTGGTTTGACCTTGTGGCACCACTGTTAGACAGTTATGGGACCACTTTCTGCCTCAGTTTCCTCATCCATAAGATGCAGGCAATGATAGTATCTATGACATTAGGTTGCTGTGAGAAACAGATGAGTGAAATCTGTAAAATGCTTAAATACAGTCTGGGACATACAGTACAAACCCCCAAAGTGCTTCCTACTAACATGTATGTACTCACACCTAAGCATATGTTTACTACACAAATACACTGGAAAGTGCCTATCAGTACTGCAGGGTTGATTCACTAATTATCAGTTCAACAGGTCATAAAGACAGTCCGTTCATCTAGGGGAGTGATTTTCAACTGCGGTGCAGCAACGATTTTTAAAACATGCAGTACCTGACTGTTTAGCCAGGGGCACTGACCTCTTTTCCCTTAGGTTGTCAAATAAACAAATGACAACAGCGAACACAAACAATAGTGGTCCAGTGTCAACGAATCAAAATTATACCTATTTTTTGCCATATCAACAAAATATATAACATATTTTTTGGTGTGCCTCAGAATTTTGGTAATTACTTTATGCCTGCCATGATTTGAAAAAGGTTGAAAATCACTGATCTAGGGTAATAGTTCTCCAATGTGAGCATGCACCCAGAGAGCTTTCTGTAACAATTTCTGGGCCCCAACTCCAGAGTTTCTGATTCAGGAGCCCCGGGAGATGGGGTTGAAGAACCTCCGTCACAAGTTCCCAGGTGATGCTGATGCACTGGCGGTCTGGAGAGCAAACTTCGAGAGCCACTGCTCTGTGGAATCACTTCTTATGTTCTACGCTTCAGGCCTAAGCCTTACCTAGTTTATTTATGTGCGAAGTGAGCCTTAAGGAGGTAAAATAAGAAAGGAGAGTGGCAAATATGCCTGTGGCAAAGAGGTTAACTGCTCAGAGAACATCCATGTGTTACTCCCCACTGCCTAGTGCCCCTACACCTCTGCATGTGGCAGGCCACACAACAAGTTCTGACCAATCGGCTGTAAGCAAAGATGTGCATCACTCCTGAGTCTGAAGCTTTTAAAAGCTGATGTGCGACCCACTAGCCTTTCCTTACAGTGGTGACCTGGAAGCACAAGTGACAGCAGGTTGGATCCCTGGGCCACTGCCTGGAAAGGAGCTACACTAGAGAGCTGCTAACCCTGTAGTAAATCTCACATGAACAAGCAATGGCATGTTAGGGCTGAGCTGCCGAGATCTTAAATAAAGTTGGTCTGATACTCAGCATAGATTAGCTTAACCCAACTAAAACAGTTCCTATCTTCACTAGAAAAGGGACCTCCACATTAGTCTTATTAGGTCCCACCTACCAAACACACATGTGAGGTTAAAATCAGTTAGCTAGGATTTCTACCCTGCTCTTACTCACTTTGACAAGAGTTGTTTTTGGGGTTTTTTTTTAAACCTCCTACTTAGGGTCTGTTTCTAACCAACTATAAAAATTCTTCTCTGCAACATGATTATGTAACAATTGCCAATGATTTAGAAAGCTAAATGTGCTAAGCAGTGTTGAAAATGTGGAAAGTAAATAGACGGAAGGATTCAGACCAAAGCACAGAACAAAGCACATGCACTTCTGGAACCCCTGACTCCAGGGGCAGCCAGGGATTTTCTTTATTAAAGCATGTGCAAACTGATAACATATTTTGCCCAAATGGGAGAAAGTGGTCTCTTTAAAATAAAAAACATCACCACTTAACCACAGAAATGCTCTTTAAAAAATATAATAATAATTTCTAGTCAACCTAGAAAAAGTTTGCAATTCACTTTCTAGGTCATGTGTAATTAAACATAAAGATTTTCCTCTCACAATAATTACCAACACACGCACACACACACACACACGCACAGAGCCAAAACAAGGTACAATTGAAAACATCAATTTAAACTAGAAAATTTATGAAACACAAAATTCAAGAATTGAGTAGAGAATTTAAAAATATATACTGGAATCACATGCCCTTTTTGGTCTATAGAGCAAAGTAGTGCTTTTTGGCAGGACTCTGACTGAGGAGGACTTTAGCCGAGCGGAATCTAGAGCTACTCTCACAGGTGAGAGAATTCTCCCTACCTCTTTCTACAGAGATCAGGAGAACACGCCTTTGTGTCACAGAACGCACACACACTTTCAAACTCATCTTCCCAGGAGCTCAGTGGCTCTCTGCTCCCCAATTAGCACTGGCCAAGCTCGGAGATGAGGGGTTCTGCTGCCTCTGGCCTTCTCAAGTTCTTAGGTCCCCTGAGCGCCTCATTCTCTGGGTGTGTCACATTCCATCTCTTTAGGTACTTCCATGTGGCCAAAAAGAAAAAAAAAAAAAAAAAGCAAACACTCATGTAATGCATTTGGTCACATATTACAACTCAGCTGTAAAATCAGAGTTGAAAATAATAAAAAGACCCAAATACTAAAAGTTGAATTTCTCTAATTATTTGGCAAATAGCGGTGTTTTTCCGTGAATGAAATTTTTTTTTTCATTTCTTTCAGGAGACTGCAAAGTCATTTTAAAAACTAAAAAGCTGAAAATTTAAATATCTCTATTTTTAAAAAATTGTATGGCACATTATCTTTAGTACATTAAGGAGACCAATAATCTTCACGCATACCCCAAAACAGGGTTACTTCTTTATTTTTCATTAAGGAGTTAACACTGGGGAACAGTCTCTTAGAATGCCAGAGATAACAGGAATAATGTGCAATTGGATAATAAGTGGATGTATTAATAATCACAGAGCTAAAGAAATTCAGCATCACATCTTGCTAGTACTCTCCTGTAAAGCCCCTGAAAACTTCCTGCTATCTAGCAAGTTGATTTTCTAATGCTTGTGACGTATCCTCAAATCAGTCACTGCGTGCATCTGCAAGAAACATAATGGGAACATCCACATTTAGAAAATGAAAGCCATATAAAAGTGCTCTCATGTGATTTTTGGAGTCTAATTTGTCTAGTTTAATGCTTCCAGAGTCATTTTCATAATGAATCAAGCTATAAGTAAATTCCTGGGAGTTTATAAACATTATGCTTTATATAGCCAAAAGCCCCTTTTCATTTACTTATGCCCCAAGAGGTTTGTGGTTACAGACTTCTATACATTGTCAACATGTCAGGAATTACTTTGGGAGCTGAACAAGATGGTTCTCTCTTTCCCCACCGCAGCCTAGCAGGGCAGGCCACCCTCTCCCAGGCGGAGCAGGGAACTGCAGCCTAGTTTCAGCGGAGCTGCTCCCAACTGCTCTCACTGCTGCTGCCTCCTCCAGTGGGAACCCAAACAGGTCTCGGGCCATACAAAAGTCATGCTCCCGTGATATGCAACTTTCATGAAGACCTAAGGCCATGAGAAAAACCAAGTCTTGACTAAATGACTCCCAAACCAGCACATGCCCCACACTCTCAAGTTCCTCTTTTTCACAGCCTCGGCACAGAGACTGCTCCAGGGGGCTGCTGTGCAGATCACATGACTGAAATCCCTTGGATAAAAGCTAGCATTGTCCACTTTTTCTTAAAAATCTCAAAATCCTGGATAAGACCAGCAATCAAGTAACATTTCAATCCTCCAAAAGCCTTAAGTCAATTGATCAAGTTCATCTCTTTGGTTCTCAACATCCCCCCCCAACCACCACTAAATAACACGACGTCCAGTAAAAGCCGTTTTAGTTAGATTTTAAGTCAGACTGACAGCATTTGCTTTAAATAAAAGATCAGAATTACGTGAAAGGGAATGCTTTTAAATGAACAATGAATGTTACGGACCGAGACTCTAATAACTGCCCAGTGAATTTCTGTCATGCCTTTAAAGAGCTCTGGGGGCATCAGGGTATTGACCGAAAACATGCTCCCTTCTTTCTTCGTGTTCGGCCTCCAGTCACATACACGAGTTCTCTTTGCCTGTGATTCATGGAGGCTGATCTCCGGGCAGCCAGCAGCTGTTCAAATCCTTGCCTGGATGTCCTCCTCCCCTGCACCTCCAGCTCTACAGTTGTCCTGGTGCCCGCCTCCTCAGTGAGTGCTGTAAGCACATCATCTCAAGCTGAACCAGTGCAAGGAGCTGCAGGTCGCTTCACAGGTTATGCAGAATGAGGCACAGCTCTTTCACCCTCTGCCTCAACCCTCCTGCAAGTCCTCTCTGCCCTGTCCCCACCCAAGGAGTCACCCTAAAGGCCGATTCCTCACTTCCTAGGAAGTAAGGGTTTTTACTACTTTTACATCTGCTGTGAGCATCTAACACCCAGATTACTAATTCCTATTTCTTATATGCAATTCACATACATTTCCCTTCCTTGACAGCGGCACAAATGTCTAACCATAAGAGAATACTCTCCCCCTTCCACATGGCACTCAGGAAGTACGGTTCCATGGACACTCAGGAGACCAAATTTCAAAACTAATTACATTTTCAATGGGAATAATTTCTCCGAGTTAAAAAAGAAAAGTATCTGATTCAGGAGCAGAAAATTTTATACAACCTTATTCATAAGTTAACTATGAACTACAGCAAATCTATGGGCACAAAAGACTTAAATTTAATACTAACAGAAGCTACTATGTGAGTAATTAAAATACGTCAATGAGTATGATTATTAAAACTTAGACCCAGCAATGTTCCATACTGAAGCAGATACAACAAAAATGCTTGAAAACCATCCCATCGGCAGGTATTAGCTACCCTGGGGAGTGTTCAACCCTGAGGTTTCCATGTGAATGTCTGTAACGAAGACTTAGTAATGCTGAGAAAGACTGTAGTGTCTGTCCCACCATGAAGTACTGCAGTCAGCTTCATCTGTAAAATGGAGTCACTGAGAATAAATTAACAAAAAACCCTCAAAAATATAATAAACTCTGCCAAGTGAACATATTTAATATTTCAAGTTAGAATTATTCTTGCTGGCCAAAAAAAGTCACACAGACACTCTTCTAGGTGACATGTTCAATTCTAAGCACAGATATGAATTATGGAAAAATACTGAGTAAAATGAAGGCGAACTCATAAAAACAGACCAAGTGACTGCTAAAGCCCCTTCTGGTTCTATAGTCTATGATTCTTAGAATGAGCCCGTAGTTGGGAGGAGGAAAAAAACATTCCTTCTTTCTACCTGTCATTTGATGGTTTAAATTTAACTTTAGATATTTAAGTTTTCTGAGGCTTCCTTTAAGATTGGAACTCCTCTGTCACAGAGACAGTCTCCCAGGGTATCCATGACTTCTTCAGTACCCAACAGGTAAAGGGTATTCTCTATCACCTGCTTTTTAAAATTCATAATATTTTGTGTATTATTTTAGTTTAAAAAATATGAAAAAATTCACATTAGGAACACAGATAAGCCACCTAATAATAATTGGGAGATCATTTGAATCTCTTAATAAATCACTTCTTTTTCCTGCAAATCTGGGCAACATAAATTATATTTTATTGTCTATCTGAATACACTGGAAGGTTCATGCTAACCCTTCGTGTCAACTCATAAAGCAGCTGCACATCAATTACTGAGGGGCGTTGAGGGGGGAAGTATTCAGAAGTTAATTTTCCATATAAAACTCATGGGTGTAAATCATTCTAAAGCATCTTTCAAACTTCCCCCTGTCCTTGAGCAGGGCATGGTGAATCAACGTGTGATTAACTTTTTTGGGCGGTGACTCAGGATCATTGCAATGAACAAAAAATTACACAAGGCGCCCTCGGAAACTAGCGTAACATCCCTCCTGCTTCAGTTCTGCCCCTATACCATAGGCCTCAGTCAGCCACGCTTTTTTTTTTTAAACCGAAATTTTTGTTTGTTGAGAACATGGGGATCACATGCAGTAGCAAGAAATAACAGGGAGAGCTCCTCTGTTCCCTTTGCTCAGTATCCCCCAATGGTAATCAGCTATACTGTTTGCATTCTTCTGTCTCATCCCCTGACATCCTTTCTTGTTGCTATCAGGGTATCTCCTTCTGACAGCTTTTCTCCACCTCCAGCCACCAACTTTGGCAATGGGAGAGACAAGGGGGTCCCGGCCATGGCCTTATCTGAAGTACGAACACAGAGAGCTAAAGTGTGGGCCCAAAGGATCACAGGAATCCAGGGGTGGCGGCTGGGGTGGGGCGGTTTGGTACCAGGACTTCCTACCCTGCATGGCTTTTGAAAGCTTTATTCTGCATAACCCCCTCCACCTCCGGCTGGTTCTCCCTCACTCACATGCTGAGTATTCTGGACCTAAGCATGCCACATAAGTGATCTCCACAAAAAAGATATATTACTTTTGAATTCATCAATACTAGCTAATTAGTGCTGTTTCCATACCCATAATTGGTACTCTTGCAGTGCCCAGTGGTGTGCTCTTTAACGTTTTCCACCAAGCCCTGCTAATACTTTGAAATGAATACACATAGCCCTAAAAAATTATAATTTTTTTTTCTGGAGTCACTGGTGTTTTTGAGGAAGTTTTAACTCATCAGTCAATTGTACTACTTGGAACAATTCAATTATATAAGTTGAAGGAATAAAGTTCTAAAAAGGAGATGATAAAGAGCATAATAAATGTGCTTTAAAGACTTCAGTAAGTACGAAAACTGTCACTTTGTTCTACTGCATTAGGAACTCCTCAAACAAAGAGGTCTGATGGAGGTAGACAGAAGGGGCTTAACAGCTTAGGAAACGGGAAGGATGGTACAATTAACTGTCACACAGTCAGATATAATTCACTCTGATGAGGCCAAAGAACGAAAACAAGGCAAAAAAAGTGCCCATCTTGTCTCTTTACACAATACCCAGTACTGCAGACCACCTTTTCAACAAAGGTTAAAAAAATATACATGTGGTCTGAGAAGAAAAGCAAGAGCCTTTGGAGTGAGTGGGGAAGGAAGGAAAAGAAAAAAGGAAGAGGAAGGAGTCTCTTATCTGAACCACAAGGCTCATTCCCACCAGCTGAAGTGCCTATCCTTAGGTATTCCAAGGAAAAAAACAACTGCATTTCTTTCTCATTACTACGTGCTCTGCTCCACAGACCCAGCCCTGCCAAGTGGAAACGGCTGCCGTCAGTCCTGCAGAGAGCTGCAGGCTTTGCCCTGGCGATCCCAGGGTGAAGTGTCGCAAACACAGTAAACACGGGAGGACAGCTCAGCTCAGAGAGGATCTGGGAGGAAACAGCGGAGCTGGTGGTGGGGGCTGGCTCTAAAGCAACCTCTCCACTGGTGCCAATAATGCCTGTTACGTGGGAGAGCACCCTCACAGTGTTAAAAGATGCTCCGAAAACAAAACAGTTGAAGACCGGGGACCATGAAACACAAGACGTGCGTGGCGTTAAAGATACTTAAAAACAAAACAAAACAAAACAAAAAACAAAAACAAAACAAGGGTTTTATTCTAAAACAGATGTACAAAGAGGATTCAGTTTCTCCTCACGTGACAATATACAGTTTCTTCAGTTTCCAGGGTGGCAGACACAATGGGATAGGAAATATGTTTCAAACAGTGTGAAGACGGCAAGGAAAAAAGCCCCCTTCCCCCTCCCTCCATAAAAGAAAAGGAAACCACACCAGAAATGGCCTGGTCCTGGTCCTAGTCCTAAGCACAGGAGGATGTGCATTAGGAGAGATTCCCCTGCGAAGTGTGTTCTAGTGAGCGGAAGCGTGCCTATATATGGTCTGTTTACTGAGGGATTAGATACAAACACCACAAAGAACTTATATTAGACCAAAACTGGATATGAAAGAGCTCGGATTCTCCATATTTATGGCCACGAGATACCCCTTAAGTCTAAGCTAACTTCAGATGCTTCAAGAAGCTATGTCTCATGATTTCCTGGCAATGGCATGCAGGGACTCCCCCTCACTGCCCTCTACTCTCCATCCCAACCTCCCCTCCTGCCCTCCCCACTTCCCGCACCCCCACCCCCCGCCCCGCACAGGGCACCCACCCCACAGTCCCACAGAAGCATAACTGAACACTGAAGAATGTCTGCTGAATGGGGCCTATGTTACATGATGAAGGGAAGGGACAAGCACGCCATCGATTTCTCGAGAAACAGCTGGCAAGGCTGAGGCCTCTTGTACAGGCTCCTCATCAGCACAAAGTATTTTCATCACATCAAATGTTCTGCTCTGGAGAGGGAAAGCCAGACGCTAAAGCGGGTTGAGGTGGGGCAGGGTGCGGGGGTGGGGAGGTTAGGGATAATCTGAAGATGTTTTAAAGTTCTAGGGAGGAAAGGGGGAACGGGAAGGAAGGAAGAAGAGAGGGAGACAAGGAAAACAGGGAGAGACTGAGAACGAGGGGAGGGAGGGAGGGAGGGAGGGAAGGAGGGAGAGAGGGAGAGAGAGAGAGAGAGAAAAAGAGAGAGAGAGAGAGACACGGAGAGAGACAGACACACTTCATCACTGGCTTTAACAGTCTTGCCCAACCTGTTCTGCGGTATGTTCTGTTAACTCCTTTCTGGCAAATGGATGCAAACAGCAACCCCTTTCTTTCCTCTTCTTTTCCCACAGCCATATTGCAATTTAAGGCCGACTTGTAGAGAAAGGTCCCAAAGAAAAAGACTAAACCCGTTACTGACTAGACTCAAACCCACAGTCTTCATCATATAGCATGAGACCTTCACCACTAGCTCCTAGGGCTGTCATCTTGCTGGATAATATCAACTTCCTAACCCTCTCCATCTCCTAACTCTCCTCCTCCCCCTGAAAATACATAAAGTGAGGTTATGTCCTAAAAAGTAGGTAAGTTGAAGTTACGCTGAGCTAGGTCCAGTTTTCATGGACTTGAACAAAGCACCATGCAAGAAGGAAGCATAAAGTTAATGTTTTTTCTTCTTGTTTTTTGCCTGACATTAGGCATTTACAGGGTTAACAGACAGCCTGCAGACCAGAAATCTACCTGCTTAGCAACAGCAGCATCAACTAAGCCACACTGGTTGTTTTGACACAGGAAAAGCAGTTTCTACCTGGTGAAAATACCTGGTGATGTTTCAGTTGCCATTTTAAGCAACACACATATTAATCACATGAAAAGAGCAGTCAAGACACAACGTAAAGGGAGAAATGTCCGATGAGAGTTCATCCAGCTTAAAGGTACAGATCAAACCAGGCATGGAAATGTAGGACTGCATACAGAAAACACGCTCTAAAAGTTAAGAGCAGACTCAGGGCTGAGAAAACTGCTTTTGGAATCAGTTAAACTTCTGTTCACTTTTCCCTGAACTGGTTTGTAACTGCTTAGTCTTTCCATGGACCTTAAGGACTCTTCAGGCTGAAGACTTAATTGGTACAGAAAGGCAGATTCACCCCCTCTCCTCCCAACAAACTGTGAGATGAAAAGGAAAGCATGAATCTCACAAAAGGTTACACTTTTCCTCTTAAACATGTATGTCTCAATTTTAACAAAATATAAAAGCAACCCCAGGCCTCCACAACCTCTTTGAAAGACAAATATTCCTTGAAACCTATATATCTGTTTTAAAATTCAACTATAGAAAACTTCTTCATTTTCAGCAAATGAGTGTTCCCTTTTTGGAAGCTCCAGGATGCTGAGGATTGTAGAGAGTTGGTTGCTGTCGGATGTTTACTGCTGTTTTAACAGAAATTTGTCTCCTTAGCCAAAACAAAGGAGGCCTAGAACCAACAATTTGGCCTACTTGTTGAATACGTAAAACATAGCAGAAAAGTGTGTTAATACACTCTTTTAACTAAAACACAACAAGAAGGAATACTGTGAAGGTATGTGTACGTAACACATACATAATTACAGGGCCCCAGGATGTGTACATGAGAGAAATAGAACAGAAGTAAAAATTTTAACATTAATGGAATCACTTTTGGATGGGCCCCTGTTTCAAGAGGAGAAAAAAATGATAATTTTTTTGTAATGATGATATCAAAATACTCTAGAAAACCACCTTAAAAATTTGGTTTTGCTGGCTTCCCTTAAATTCTAAACTGAAGACAACACTTGAAGGCAAAGAGAAAGTGTGTAAAGTTTAAAAAGAAGGAAATATAATAACCCAGGAAAAAAGAGTTTCCTAACTTCAATGAAATTTGAAACACAATTTCAAAGTCACATGGTTCTGAGATTATTTTAAAAAGCATTTATGCAAAACCAAGCCACAAAAACAATCTCCTCCTTTAATACTTTTAATAAAGTAAAAAAGACTTGCACTCGTTCAGAACCTCTATACTAACAATTTTAGCAAATAAAACCTTATTTCTGAAACTTACATTTCAAAAATGTGAGCTGGGTCAAAGAAACTGTAGTGAGGACAAAATAGTGGTATTTAGAGCAAAAATGTAGCCTATGCAGAAATATGAGAGAAAGAGAGAGAGAGAGAGAGAAAGAGAGAGAGAGAGAGAGAAAGGGGGGGGAAGAGACAGTGGCGAAGGCAGTGAGTGATGCACTCTGGTTGCAGGCAGAGTGGGCTGCAAGGCCAGTTGTATGCAACAGTTGTGCTTGAAACAACAAATGGTGCATTCATAAACTGCAAAAGCCAGGGCTGTTAGAGGCTGTAAAGTCTGCACACGAAATGATGAGCAGCCGACTTTGCTGTTCTTCCTCGTAAAGGAGTGAAAAAAAGCCCGAATTCAGTTAGAGGCACAGGCTGTCCCTTCAGCTGTGGCAAAATGGTAAGCAAGAGGATCTAGATAAAGAGGCCCCAAGTACCATATACCCTCTTCTAACAAGAGGGCTGGGCCTAATGATAATTGAGTAAACACCTCTACATAAGATAATACTGCAAGAACCAAGCAAGGGGAAAAGGTCGTGTAGAAACCAGAGAATATATCCACCTCTACCCTTTTTAAAAAGAATATTCAACATCTCAAAGTCCACAGCCTAGGACCAAAGGATTAAATGCCAGGAGCCTTATTGGTTTGTGACATTACCTCTCCAAGGCTTTAACAAAAGAAACATCTGGTACCAGCTACTCAGCATCCCTGATAATTCTGTCAGAGTGCCAACTTCTTAAAAGATTAATTAGTGGCATTTACACTCGCCAATGCAGAGGGCCTATCAGGGTTCTAGCACAGGTACCACAATACCTGGCTTAATAGGCAACACAGAATTGCAACAAGCAAGCATCAGATGGGAGAATTTCAAGGTTTCTATGTCATTTCCTAACTCTATTTAAAAAATTCCCAGTGGCTCCAATGCATTCACTTGTCTCATTAGATATAAATGTAAAAGTAACCTGTTTGAATCACCAGGGAAAACACTTTTGAATGGACAAGCCTCAGCCTTACAATACGCCTACCAAATCAGAATCTCCTGGAGTGGGCCCTGGCAAGTGTGTTAGGGAAAAGCTTCCCCCCATTTTAAGAATCACTGGTTTGGATGCTGCAACCCAGTGAAAAGCAATCACCAAAAAAAGCACATCAAAAATGAGACAAGTCACAAAGTGAAGAGGCTGTGAAAAGTGAGTCACTGGACTTGTTCTACCTATGTTGCTCACAGAGTGGGAGGAAGTCTCCCTGGCTCAGTTAGCCAGCCACCTCGGGTTCTGCCCCAGCCACATGACCACAGAAAGAAGCAGGCAGGGGCCATGTGCATTGTCCACTGTGCCAGCTCACATCGCAGGGCCTGCCTTTAAGATAGGGCACACTCGGCAGGGTGCCTGTGTGGCAGGTCTTTGGTCATCAGAAGTAAGGTCGATGGTTACGAAACGACCTGTTGTCCTCACTGGTCAGGTACTGGAAGTATGGAGCATCAAGGAACTGCATCCCAGCTGAATGGGATCATTATTACAATACTGATTCTGGAGGGAGAAGAGGGTGCCCCACTTTCAGGAGAGGTGCACAGGATCTGACTCCAGCACCGCTAGGACGTGGTTGAAATTTAAAACCTGAAGCCACCGTGGCTTCTTTGGTTCTACTTTGCCCCTCTGACTCCATTCTCAGAAGGCGGGTCGTATTAGAAAGGAGAAAAACCGTTGCTCAATCCGCTGTGCAAAAGGACAGAAAGGACCACAAGCTGTCCTGTCCTGCTTCCAAGCTCTCCGCACCCCGCTGCTGACATTCTCCTATCTCATTGCACAGAAGCTGCTCTCCTTCTCCTTCACACATTGCCTTTCCTTTCAGTTCCGGGTTTGCTGCTGGGAATGTCCGCACCCCTCCTCCTTGTAATAAAGGGCTCTGCGGGTAATTTTTTAGCTACCTGCTGTTTTCATTTTAAAATAGCAATTAGGTAAACCAAATGTCTTAACGCGGACTTCTGGGAAATAAGTACAAAATACGAGTGGGCTAGCTCACGCCTATGCAAGACTTCTGAAAATTTTAAAGTGATCACGGGCTAAAGAGCCTCAAATTAGGAGGAAAAAAAAGGAAAGGGAGGACTTTACTCAGAGAGCACGCACTTCCTAATGTCTAAGAGGAATTCAGTTTTTTTTTAAAAACAAGCTCAGTTACTGAACGGGTTCTTTGAAGATCTCTGGTAGTTCCTTAAATTGCTGCTCCGGCTGACGCGGGATGAGAGCGTCAAGCTCTTCTTGGAAAACACACCGGCGCTGCCCACCCGGAGGGACAGCCCGGGCCCCGCCCCCACTGGCCTGCCGACCAATCGGCGCCCACCGCCCTGACTGACGGCCCCACTGCCCGCTCAGGGTCCGCCCATCGCGGGCCCCGAGGTGGGGCGAAGAGCCAAGAGAGCCCGGGCAGGAGCAGCACTCTTGCCAACCCCCGCCCGCCAGGCTATCATCCGCCCGCCTCCCACTCGCCGCACTCTTTGGAACTGCAACGGCGAGTCTCCCGGGACCATGGCTGACGCGCTTTCAGCTGTGCGAACACATCTGCTTAGACAGAGTCCCCTGTGCACAAAGGCTCGAGGGCAAGGCCGGTGGCCCAGGCCGCCTTCTGCCCCAGTGTCTTCCCCGGGCCGCTCCGAGGGTCTGGCCAGCCGCGCCCCCCGCCCCGAATCCCCCCCTCCCAAGCCTTTACCACGCCTTGCTGACGGGCAGCACAGGACCGAAATCCAGCCTGACAGCCTTAATTCTGGGCTTCCAGGAAAGAGACGGTACCCTGCGCAGCAACTCGTGTTTTCTCTTCCTAGCTTTACCCTTCAAAGTTGTCTGCGATATTCGCCAGGGCAGATGCACAAACGACCGTACAGCTACGGAGCAAAAAGCGATGCCCAGTGGCGAACTTTATTTGGATGCTCCATACACACTGCACTGAAGGCACGAAGAGGGCAATTTTTACTGTCAGTAATCTTTAAAAACTTGCATGTCCTTTTAATTAAAGAGTGTAAATCACATTCCTATTATGGAAAAGGATACAGAGCGGCGAGAGTTTTAGAATATTACATATTTCCGAAACAAGCATGTTTATTCTATATTTGGCAATATTTCATTCTAGCCCTTGTTTTATGTGCTAACTCCGGAAATGAAATTAGTTATCAGAGGGCAATCCCAAATAATCTCTGAGAAGGAAAAAAGGGAAATCCCTATCAAATTTAAAGATATCTTCAGAATTACTATAATTACTACAGTACTTCTTTGCTGAGACCTTGAGAACCTTGCATCCTAGACAGCAGCCCTGAATACAACTGGGATTATTTTTTTTTAACGAAAGAAAAAACAATGTTTTAAAAATCACTTGCCTTGCCATTCAGAGGGAGAATCTGGAGAAACAGAAGTGCTAGGCGAAAGTATTGACAGGCCCACAAAACTAAAGAGAAGGTATGGTATGTAGTGTGAAACAATGTCTTTTCCCTAAATTCTAAATAATTTTTAAAAATTCAACATCCATGTGACCTTGGACTCTCGTTTTCATCTGTCTCTTGCAGTACACTCTCTTTGCTAACCATTCAGCACACTGCAAGCCCTGATAAAAGTAGTTAATGTTTACTGAAACCTGCGCATGAACTGTACTAAACCTGATAGCAGAGAAAAGGCAAAGTTCTGTTAACAGCATCCATGTACAATAAAAAAAGGCGGGGGCGGGGGCGGGGACAAGACGGGAGGAATCATTTTTTTCCTTTCTAGTTTGAACTTAAAATTTCTTACTGATGAGTAAGTTGTTATATATCACCAACAATGCTTTTAATCTATTTCGTTCTTTTTGGGAGATTTTCAATACAAGTATACCTCAACTATTTAACATTTTTCTAAGTTTTGTTTACAGAATTTAAAACTGAAACCAATCTCCTCTTTACATCTCATGTTCTCTCCCACTTTTTTTGAAGGCCCAGCTACCTGATCAATATAACTAGTCAAAATTATATTCTTAAACTTATTTGGGTGGCTGCTAATAGGTTACAGCTGAAGAACTATTTCATGCAAAAGCTTAATATTTCAATGGTTACCATCTAAAATGTTTTCCTCCCCTTGAGCCTTTAGTTTTTCAAGTGTGGAAACAGTTGATTTCAGTCTAAGCAGGTCTTTAATTCCAACACTCTTGATACTACTTTCACTCTAAGTGTATTCAAGTTAAATATCAGAACTTACTGATAATTTTTAACTTAGTGATAGTCTTTTTCTCCCATTTCCACACTGTCCTCCTTTCTCCCATTATTTCAGTTAAAATAATATTTCAACTTACACACATACACACACAGAAACTGTATCCAGAACAGGATGCTCTCAGGTGTTTAAAGCCAACTTTCTCTATTCCCCATCCCCCCCACCCCACTTGCTTAAAGGGCAGCAATAGAACCAGTCACCTTGGAAACAAACATCACCCAGTGTTTGCAGAACAAACAATGGTACCTTTTCAGCCAGTACCAGGCAGGCAGGCCAAGGGGCAGCCGAGCAATTCTGGGCCATACAGGAGTGTTAACATATTGCATTTATTCAGTGCACGAAAAAGTAGTTCAGTACTGAAAATGAAGTGCTCTCAAACATGTGAACCTTTAGCTAGAAACCATAGACAAAGCAAGTAAGGTTTAGAGTCAAATAAGGCTACCCCTAGTCAGAAAAAAAAATTTTTTTTCATTGTTTTTAGAATTGCTTTATGGGCCTTATAAATACGATACACTACACTTTTGTCACTGAAAATTACCTTCTCCAGCAACTAGGAAGAAGTTGCTTAAAACATACATACTTTTTAAAAGACATGTTTCATTGAATTACTCCTACAAAACCATCATGGCGTTTTTCTTTTAACATGCCACCATTTAAAAAATGTGTATATATTGCTGAACACCTTAACCCACTTGTGAATTTTCGGTATTGGTAAATCTGACTGTCAGCTAAAAATTAAATCAATTTATAAAAATGGCATTAAACAGATACATAAATTTCTAAGGGCACTGAAAAGCAAAAACCGACTTTTTGACTTTGGATAACAATTACTAAGCTCCCATTTATTGAAGACTTACAAAAGCTAATCATTTTGGGTAGCTCAAGTTTTAGGGGGATTCCTGTTGCTGTTTTTAAAAACCTCAACTGACTATAGTTAATAAAAAAATATGCAAGTGTTCTTTGGATTCTTCAGAATGAAATTTTTAAGTGTTAAATACAAGTAACAGTTTCCTCCTTATTCTGGGTGTGTGTCGAAGTTTTCCTTTTCTTCAATTAAGAGAGTTTGGGCCAAACTAAATTATTTGGACAGGGGTCTGAAGTGAGTTTGATACTACCGTAACTGGCATTTTCTATCACCTCCAGACTAAGGGACAAATGCCTAATTAACATGGACCAACATGCAGCTTAAACTGGAAAAGTGCCTTTCCTTTTTCTTTCTTTTCTTTTTTTCCTCAACGACTTAGGTCTTTAACATCCTGAGTTAAAGTACACAGAGGGTGTCTAATGCCATCTGACTGAGGTGTAAAAGTCTAATTAACTAATGCTTTCTTTTTTTTTTTTTTTTTTTTGCAGTAACAGTAAATCAGTTAACATTACTAATCTTCCTGACTGGGCTTAAGTGAGTCAGGACGACTATTGAAAGGGAGCTGAACGTCATACTGGGTGCCCTTGAAAATGAAAAGGAACTCTGCAAGCGATGACTGATAATCCTGAAAACTACTGAAAAATACTTTAAAGCACGACCGCTAGGCATAGTACCAGGCCCCATACTCTTAAAACTGAAGCTGCAACTCCAGCGCAGGGAGAGGAAGAGGAGGAGTCAGACGGCTGAGAAGTGACTCTCATCTCCCATCCTTTCCTTCAGCATCAGAGAGAGAACAGAAAGAGAGCAGAGCAGGCGTCCAACGAAAGCAGAACTGGAGCCTTCCACTCCCTTATCTGATAGTGCACCTTTCCAAGTAATTTTTTTAGTAGACCAAACAAAAATTTCTACCTGGAGTAGTTAGAGCAAGTGACTCCCACAGTTTGGCCAGATAGGGTAGTTTCAACGAATCAGTAAAACGAGTGTTTTAACATTTGGCTTCTTAATTTTATTGCCTATTCAGTACCCCAAAATATGTACATGCACATCACACTCATATTAGCAAACCATAAAGTTATCAAATGCATTCACTTGGAGGCCAAAATCTGCAGACAAAATGCCAACAGCAGGACAACTTCTGAACCATAGTTTGGTGTGCACTGAAACAATGGCCAGTGACTGCGGTCAGCCCATTCACCCTCTGCCCTGGATTCCAACTCCCTGTCCCCCTCCCTGCACCCATTCCAGAAGTCAGCTCCTTCCCTGGTGGCCCAGGGGGCCCTGGGGAGGCGTGCCTGAGGAAGGCACTTTCTCAGTCCCTCCCAGGTCCTGCCTCCTCCTCCCAGACTTCCCCGGGAAACCCACGGACAGGTCTGAAAGTGAAGAGTCAGCGCTGGGCTTTGGGGAAGGAACTCCTACTGCCGAGCCACTCCCTTCCCCAGATCCAGAGCAGCGAGAGATCCAGGGTGATGACCCCAATGGCAAGCAGCTTCCTCCATCTTCTCAAAGAACATCTCAAAGGGGCAGAGTTGGGAAAGGAAGTGAAAGGAGGCCCAGGTGCCACAGTGGCTTTATCTTTTTCCCTCCTCAGTATTTCTATCCAGTTTCTGTTTCACTGCCTCCTCCCATAAGGGGTATATGAGCTGATGTATGCATACCTTTTAAATGAAATTCTGCAGGAAAACACAACAGGTTTGATTAACAACATGCTTTTACAAGCCACATGATAATAAAGCACTCTTGAAAGTGTCAGGGTTCAGAACTCAATCCATTTTAAATAAAGATATATATCCTTTGTTTGTAGATTTAAATTTAAATGTTTTTAGATATTAGCATACATTGTGTGTGGACTATTATGACTAAAAATCTTTTCTCCTGCTCAAAAAGTAAGATAAGACTCTTACTTATGTATTCCTGTTTATTATGTATTCATAGCTCCCTCCTCAAATAACATCTCTTACAAAATGCTCAGTTATTTGCTATTATTGCCTAGCCACTGGGACCTGAAACAGTCTATTCAAGGGGGAGAAACCCCACTTGCCTGAGCAATTCTTCAAAATAAACTAAACTAAGACCTTTAAGATATAATTTTTAATTCATTTCCATTTTTAAAATGATAATTTATAACACCTATAAAACCAAAGCAAGAGGAGGCGTTGATGGAATTCTTGAATTATGTTTGGAGGGTTTTTTTCGTTAGAAACCTTCGTTTCCCTCAAAAGTAACCGTCACCTTCAGCATGTACACAGGAGCCGCATGGTGGCTGAGTGCACCAGTCAGGGGCGGTACTGGTCCCATTGTGCAGATGGCCACCACTCTGTAACTAGGGTCAGCTGACTCTAGTCACATGCTGCCTCTCGCCAGGCCCACTTAATTAAGTACAGAATTCTTTCAGCCTCCTTTGTAAGAATCCAGTTTCATTATTTGCCAAAAATCCACACAGCATGGTATTTTCAGGGTAGCAGCAGCTTCCCAAACCCTACTCGTCCTCAGGCTCGGCTGTACTTGTGCACCCTGCTTACTGTACACCATGTTTTGCTAAGAAACTGCTGAAGATTCCCTAGAGCAACTTACAAAGGCTATTTACATTCAACATTCCCCACATAAACAAAAAACCAGCTCCCAGCCCTGATTCCTAGGAAAAGGTGGAACATTGAGATGAGTTGCCTTCAGCAATGAAGCAGCTTCTCTTACCAGCATCCTGGGGGTTAAGCCAATGCAAAAACTTTGTGTGAGAGCCCAATAAGAGCATTACTAGAGGCATCACTGTTAAGTAACACTTACTAAGCCACTAGAAGAAGAAAACAGAACCACAGGAGAATGGAGACACAGGTTTTGAGGTAAATCACTCCGCTGGCTGGTCTTCTGGCTGCCGCCCTGCCATAAGGAGGCTTCTGGGACGCTTAGGGTTTCCCGAGTGTAAGACCACTTCTTTATATACAAGAGCAGCAGCTGCTAAACACAGAGATTTTTGTTTCTACTCATTAAAAAGAAAACAAAATGCTGCCTGGGACATTATTATGTCACCTCCTAAGAATATGATAAAGGAAAGAGAGTCTGCCCATTTTACAGATGAAAAAACTGAGGCACAAGGTATAATATCTTTTTGTTAACCATAATCAAGGTTGGGCTTGGGTTTAGGACCTGAGCCTCCTGGCTAACAAATCCAGCCCCCTCTGATAGATCATATGAAATTAATTAAAAGGGCCAAGAAAGATATGTCGTGAGGTATGTCGAAACGTTTCTGATTCGGTTCACTTTACCAACAACATTCCTTCCTTTGAAATGATAAGGAGGATGAGGTGAGGTAGGCAGCTCTGGAAACCTCAGTAGTGAGCAGGGAACCAAATGTGTCTTCCTAACTTGCCACAGAATGGCCCTCAGGTCCTCCACCTACACAATGGATCCTGGCATTAGAGAATGTCAGCTGTCCTTCAGAACTGATGCAATTGTTATTTTCCTAGTATTAGACCTTCGAGTTATTCATATGCAAAACTATTTTCCTCTAGGGCAGGGGCTTCCAGGGAGCTATATTTCAGGGGGTCCACTTATTCATATGCTTATCAAACCAAACATCTTCAAACCAAGTGAATCACACACAGATATGTACTATTATTTGGGAAATATATGAAGTAATTAATAGAGAAAAATTCCACTGAAAGTGTTATTTTAAAAAACTTTTTGTAAGAACTTCCAAACAATGTCTAAAAATATTTTTAAATACATTTCTAAATACATTTTTTTTTGTTCTAGAAAAAATTTTACATTAAAAGAGGTCTTAAAAAAAAAAAAAGATCGTGGATAACTGCTCTTAAATGTCCACATAATGTGACATTGATTAAAGAAAAAATACCCCATTAAGAATTCAACCACAGCCCTGGCCAGTGTGGCTCATTTGGCAGGAGCATCATCCCATAACCAAAAGGTTATAGGTTCAATTCCCAGTCTGGAGGGATCCCCGGTCTGGGTGTCAGTCCCCGGTCCGGGTGTGTATAGGAGGCGGCCCACTGATGCTTCTCTCTCATATCGATGTTTCTCTCACTCCACGAGCAATGAAGAAAAAGTCCTCACTTGAAAATTAAAACACACACACACACACACACACAACCCTACAGGCAATTAACATATAACATCATCCATAACATGCACAACACAGTACCCTATAAGATGGAAAACAGCTTCCTCTCAAGAGTATCTAACCCTTTAAAAGGAACTTTTTGAACTGCTTGATTTATTTTTCATAGGCAACTCTAAGTTGTTTGGAGTAGTAAGATGATAGAATATATGCTAACCAAAAAATCAAATACCTTTTGCCAGTGCAGTCTTTACCTCTTTAGAATAAATCAATTTATGATTAACTATGTCTTCATATATTTACAGTAAAAATTTTAATCCTTAGATTGGCTTCGTTAACCTAGAAACACCTTCCTCACCTTCCACAGTAAATACCCAGGGAATGCAAAATAATTAAAACTGTAATAGCCTATGACCGCCCCTCCCCAACAAATTATGCCAATCAAAATAATGTGATTTTCCTGTCAAAGAACATCTGAATACATAATACCACAATTTTTAATAGATATGGTATAATTTAAAGGCACATGCAAACATGAGTTTTTTATTGTCTGCAAATGTAATAAATCTCATTTCTGTAATATGAGTATATATATATCTGTAGAAGGCCATTTAGAAGGAGATATGAAGTAATCTCTGACTCATGAGAGTAATTTTTCTTCTCCTTCTGTGCTTTATTGGATTTTTCTTCCTTTTTGTTCATTTAGAATTTTTTATGGTGAAAATGACTTATTTGTATAATGAAATAAAAACCTAACGGGAAAAACAATTTTTATACTGAGGAACGTCTCTCCTGGCCCTCATGTTCCTCACCTGTAAATTAAAGGCGTGTAAGAAGAATAATAGGCCAGTGATCCCTGAGGCCCTCTGTGATTGTAAAGAGAAGATGCAAATATAGTTTGATCAAATCTAGCCAATCAACCAACCAGGGTAGATTTAAACTGATTTTCACTACTTGTATTCCTTGATAGATAGTATACCAACGACAGGAACATTAGATTGATAACACATGTTTTTTAAAAGGTTCAGTGGCTAGCAAATTTTCAGCTTGCTAACTGGTACAGTAACCCTGCCCAAAATGAAGGCATCAGCAGACCAGAGGCCTGAAACCCAACAAACGCAATGCCTCTCATAGAATGTTTACACTGCGCCAGGTACTGGGTAAGTATTCACGGTGCTTTATATCATGCTTTACCATCCCATGACATAAATCTGATTACTCTCTAAATTTCCCACGTGTAAAAAAGATCAGTTAAAAAAAAAAAAGGATCTGTGGTGTGAAGAGCAAACGTTGTTTGCAACTGTGATGTGTGCCTATGGGCAAGTTACCCAACAACTCTGTCTCAAAGCTTCCACCTATAAAACAGGTATAGTAATCCCTGCCTCATTCATTCGCTCAACAAATATTGACTGCACATCCAGGATGTGCCAGGCACTGAGGGTAGGTGCTTAGGATCATGGGCGAACCAAAGAAACAAAAAGGGACAAAAAGCTCTCGTGGAGCTTACACTCTTAATTCAAGGAAAGCAGGTAATACGTGCCTAAAACAGAGGGCGTGCCTGATGAATGTGAGCGCTCTCTCTCTCCCGCCTTTAGAAAAGGGGAAAGCGTTGGAAAACAAATCCAACAGAAGCCATGAGCTGTAAGCCAGTGCCAAACTAGAAATTTTTATTTAATAAACAAATACAGAAAGCAAAGATCAAGGGCACATGTACTGGAGTACACTGGCTGGGCTCAAGTTCTGACTCTTGTCACTTATGGCTGGTGTGATCTCAGTCAAGTTATTTAAACACTCAAAGCCTCAGCTTCCTCGTGTGTAAAATGGAGATAAGAACCACCTCATAGGATCAATGCAACAATTAAATGAGACAAAGTACAAAAAGCGGGGTGGGGGGGGTGGGGGGAGTACAGTGCCTCCTGTATATTAGAGGCACCTGGCATGATCAGGGCCATCTCCTGCAACCCCATCTTCCTCATCTGCAAAATGTGGACAACGACAACAACTCAGAACGGCTTCAGAGATAATGCACAAAAAGCGTTTCACACAAATGGCATATATGATGGCACAAATGTGCTTCTTAAAAATAACCATTAACACGAATGAATGGGGAAGTGGAAAAGATGGCACCCCCTTCCCAGGCAGAGCGCCAAAGAAAGACCTGGGGAGGCTACCCAGAATTAGGAGCCAGGGAAGGGCACTTTGCTCCTAGCATAGGTGCCGAGTGTGTCCAGAGCGGGATCAGATGCAGGTGGTTGTGGAATGAGCAATCGACCGCATCTGAGTCACCGGGGTGGCATCCAGAATGTGTGGATCACGTAGGCTGAGGCTCTGGTCACCTCTCCTTGAGGCCCTTCCAGCTGTACCAGAGGGTTGCAGGAGCAAAGGAAAGGAGTGGCAAGGGATTTATCCCTTGCAGGTTTCTACAGGAAGGCATGCTGGCCGTGGAGAGTAAAACTGATTTGGGGTAGTGTCAGTAAAACTCAGACATCCGGGCCTCCTGTTGCCCTCAATTAGGGCAGGAGAGGGCACCCCTTCTCTCCTTTTGGGCTGTGGAAGACAATACCAGCTGATTTAACACCACCAGGAATGCCAAACACTGAAGACTTGAAAACAGTACGGAGTGGAGGGCAGGCAGGGCTCAAGTCTCACCCAGGGCTGCAGCACCTGGGCAAGGTGTTCACAGCACTGCGGGCCAGGCCGCCACACACCTCGTGGCAGAACACAGGGGCCAGGAAAGCCTTCGGTCCTGCCTTCAGTAAACCAGTGTCATTAACAGAGGAACCAATACATCAACATTGTAAACATGATACAGTATTTAAGTAAACAAGCCCCCAAAGAGATAGAGCAGACTACAAGGATCTGACCTGAACCTCCCATGTCAGGGCCCAAACTGAGAACAGGTCTCCTATTGCCCTGTACACCCTTCCTACCACATATCACCCTCTCAAGAGAGGCTCACCAGGAGTTGGACGCTAAGAAGTCAAATACTGAGCCGGAGTATGTGATTCAGCTTTTAAACAAGTCTATGGCTGTAAAGAAATAAAGCCTGCCTGTGTGTATGCATCACTCCAGTGGCTGCAGGCAACTCGAAGATCCTGGGCGCCGCTTGGTTCATCCTGTACCAGCTGCCGTGGATGCACGCTCTCTGCCTCGGGCCAGAAATAAACAGCCAAGTGAGCCACAACAGCCACCCAAAGCACAGGCACAGCCACGCTCCCCTTCCGAGGATAACTGCAAAGCCTCATCAGGCCAGCCAGTCAATTCTGTGCTCAAAACCTTAGGACGCCCACTTACAGAAGAGAAGCTCCAATTCTGCCCCAGCACGCCCTGTCCCAGGTAGCCCTCCAACCCTTTCATCTTCCAGTACATGG
The DNA here is from genome assembly GCA_004026545.1 of Mormoops blainvillei. Taxonomy (NCBI): domain Eukaryota; kingdom Metazoa; phylum Chordata; class Mammalia; order Chiroptera; family Mormoopidae; genus Mormoops; species Mormoops blainvillei. Next base: position 103,553 of record PVJD01004669.1, read on the forward strand.
TCCTCAGCCCCAAATTACACCCACATCTCCAACCCACCCTGCCCCTTCCCACTTGGACCTTCCCCATGCTTTTGCTTTTTCCGTAAGTCTCAGCCTTCCCAGGAGTACCCGGCTCAGGGTCCAGGCTGCACTCTCAAAGATAAGAACCAACCGTGCGCCGCTGTGCCTAAAACTAGCATCCTCAAACGCAGGAGCTGCTCAATTAGAGATATTTCAGGCAAATTTTGAGGCACTGAAATAACGTGTTATGCTCAAATCCAAGCATACTGTTAACGAATCAAGACAAATGAACAAAGTCAAGGTTCAGAATTGTTGGGCTAGGACCTTTTCAAGGAAGTACCCGGGTGCAAGGAGATTTTGTATAACAAAAGAAAGTCCCTTAAGCCTAAGGAGATGGACCATAAAACTTCTTGGTAGTCTAACTCTAGCTGCAAGAAATGTGAACATCTCTAAGCGTGTTTCCTGTCTTAAAAAAAAAGAGAATAATGTACCTCAACCATGAAATAGCACATGCAACCCCAGAGAACCAGCCCTGGGCATGAGAGTGCCTTCCTGCCCTCACCAGCATGCACTGGCTGGTCACACAGGCAAAGGAGCCGCTCAGAAGCGCTTTCAGATGCCTCCCGCCCCAATTTCCCTCCTAGGCCCCTAAAGCATGGCTGCAGTGTACCAGCATCTCTCACTTCCTCCTGCACAATTCTAGCTCATATGAGAGAACATTAAAAACAACAAAACTAAACAACAATAAAAAAAGGTTGCCAACAGTTTGTTAAATTATAACATATATAAATTAGTTTTTGGTGATGGAAATCACCAACCTCAACCTATGGAACCTACAGGGGCCTACCCAGTTTTTCTCAATCCTCCTAGCCATGTCCCTTAGCCTGTGGGTACAGGTTTTGAAATGGAGCAAGTCACATACAAAAAAGTGAGTACGTCCTCCAGAGGGGACAGAGGGCTCTGAAAACCTAGGAGGAGTAAAAGCAACATTGCGTCTCTACAGTAATTAATAAACCACTAAGGGTCTTTGAGGTCTGCTATTTGACTCCCTTCGCACACACCCCCCACCCCGCCTCAGAGTTTTTAAGCCTTGAGTAGCACACAGGGCTCCCCTTCCTGGCTGAGTGAGACAGTTGGAACCCCAGCAGTGGTCTAGGAACATGGCTCAGTGCGAGTGCTACGCAGATGAGCATGGCCCAAACAGATTCTATTTCCACCTGTGGCTTTCAGCCCCTGAAGGGTCATCAAGGAGGCAAATAGCTAGCCCTCTGCCCACTCCCCTCTAAGCCCACTTTTACTCCCAGCTGACGAAATGGTGCTTAGAATGAATAAGCACACCCCTTCTGACAACCAGCGTCCACCCTCAATACAGGGCGGGGCAAAGATAGGTATACAGTTGTTCGTATGGAAAATAACACAAAAATTAATAAATAATGGTACAAGATAAACTCTGCGCTTCAGGTACTCACAACTGTAAACCTGCTTTAGCCCCACCCTGTATTTTTGAGGGGGCAAAAAATGAGTCTCTTTTCTCTAACTGATTCCACTACCCTGACTGAGCTTAAATAAGTACCAATGATTAAAACACAACTAAATAAGTTTAAGCACTGTTACCTCAGTTCCATTTGCTGAAAATAAAGGTCCCACCTTTCTAATCATTTAACAACACTGCAGGTGGTTGCCCACAGATCCTGGGCTGAAAAGCCTCTTGGGAGCTAAATATGGCACCAAGTTCTAAGTTCATTCTGCACTTCACCGAACGCGTCTCCTCTACTGCCTCATTTTTCTAAAGATTTAGCAGTGTTCCCTGAGACAGAGCTGCTCATATCATGCCCTGCTTCAAAGCATTTGATGGCCCACGACTGCCTACACAACGGAACCGTCTGTTTTTCTAGTCATCTCTCAAAAGCCGTCTCATCCAAATTCAACAAAACACCCCTCAACCCTACTCTCTAGTCACACGCCTGCCCTACCCTGTCCCCAAGTAAACCTCGTAGTTTTGTGCTCCAGGGCCTGTCCTTACACTGTTCTTTTGCCTAGAAATTCATTTTCCCTTCCCCACATGCTTCTCCACGTGGTCAGCCCTTCACATCTGAAGACATCACTTCCTCTTTCCCTGACCACTTCCCACTTCCAGGTCCTCTGCCTGTCCTGGTGTCTCTGCTGGTTTGACATCCTGGTGAATTTTGGAGCAAGGACCAAGCTGTACTTACCCCTGAGCCCCCAGACCATGTACTTATCCCGGGGATGGTGTCAAGAGGTGGTTCCCAGGGCAGGGAAGCTGATGGCAGTATCGCACAGATGAGAAAGCACAGAACGCTAGTCTCCCGATTCAAACTTCTCCTCACAACTCTTCTGCTGACACTAGCAAATTGCCATGAACAAAATAACAATGATAATAATAACAGCAGCAGTCATTAGAAGATAGTTCAGTTATAATTGTGCTCACGGTACACGGGTTGAAATTTCCTATTTGTTACTAATTTCAAAACAATCCTTCTCCACAGACCCAGCAGAAACAGGAAACAGACCAAGTGCTCCCATAATTTAAGATCTGCCAGTTCTGTAAGTTGCTCAGGCGCCCTCACGAAAGGGGAGGAACAATGCACACTGGTAACCTCATCCCAAAAACGTCCTAAGAAAGACTGGATGCCCTCCAGTGCACATGGCTCCTACTGCTTAAAAAGCAAAACAAAAACAAAAAAGCACCTCCTACAGGCTGTCTCCTTCATATTTTAAGAGCTAGTTAGTAATTAGATCAATTCAATTGCTGCACCCACCTCGCCAGTACCACAGATCACTGGGCCTCCTCCCTCACTAGTCCTGACCCCCAATACCAATTTCAAGGGAAAATCTTGAATTTATATATTAAAATAAAATGACAACAACTCACGATAGCATAAAACAACAAGGGGGCTGTCTTCAAGGCACTGGCCTTACAGAGACCCAAAGCAACACTCAATCCCCCAAGTGCTTATAGAACTGACAGTTTCCAGGCTCCTCAAAAGTGGCTGACATACTATTCCTGCTTTGAAATAGAGTTCAAGCACTTCTAGTGAAGTTAAAAGTGAGCACTCACAAAAAGAATTTGAGACAGGCACGCACCCACTGCCCACCACACAGAGGACCAGCAGAAGTTCCCAAATCCGAGCCATGGTGGGAGCATCTCCCACCATGTGAAAGACAAACTCCCTTCCATGGGAACCCCTTGAATGGGAACTTGGGGGCAATTTTACCCTCAAGCAGGATTTGTCCAGGGCCTCCCCCTACTTCCCCACAGGGCTTCTCCCACAGTGCTGGCCTGAGACTCTGTGGGGACGCCACTTTCCCACTGGTTGATCTGTGAACCAGCACCACTTCTGCAAGTCCCCTCCTAATCTTCCACTGCAGTGATGGTCTAACTCACTCACTTTGTCAAATGCCAGACAGAATGACCTGATTCACAGTTGAGTTTTAACTGGGTACTTCCAGGATGCAGTGGCCCCATCACATACTTGTTCTTGCCCACCTTTCCCCTAGATGTGCACTACAGAGCTCTGCACGCAGCAGGTGTTCAGGGGATACTGATTTGGTGAATATATCATAGCACCAGCGGGGGCAGCTACAAGCTCAGGCTCTGGGGCCAGGCTATACTAATTGACTTCTACTAGCTGGTGTCTCTCTGGGTCTTAATTTCTTCATCTGAATAATGGGGATAATAACTGTACCTACATGACAGGGTCAAAGGGTTGCTATGAGGAATGCAGGAGATGACCCATGTCATGGATTCGGGATAACAGTAACTAGTACTCGCTCAGTAAATGCTGTTCCCACTGCTCTCATGCTAAGAGTTTCCCACATGAAAAGCCTAACAACCAAAAACGGGTGAAAACTAGAGTGAATAATTTAAGATGTTTGACTTATCAGATGGAGTCATGTGGATTAAGTCCAGCAAGGGCAGAAGAGAAACTGAAAGACAACTTCTGGTTCATCTCACTTAAAGCTAATATAGGTGGGCCTTCACTAATGAATGTTTTCCTCCAAGGGTGGTCTGTAACTCAAATGCGGTCTGTCGAACACATTTCAATGCGCCCTAGGTAGATCCGTTTGTAAGATGAATAACCACATCATCGTTTCTGTGGTTAAAGGCGGGATTTCTACGTCTCCATTTTCTGTGGAGATACAGTAGCAGCACTAGCTTCCCTTAGACTTCCCAGACTTAAGTAAGCCAGAGGTGCCCTTCCATTTACTGTAACAATACAATGAAATAAAGCTACCGGGCCATTTTGATCATGTTCTCTAAATATAATCATTTGACCAGTGCTAACCACACTGCCTCCCCAATACACACACACACCCCTATTTTTTTCCTCACTATACCACAACATGGACACATAACCACACACCATTTACTCTCCAGTGGACTGACAAACACTCAGAGTAAGCCTCACAAGACAATTGCCATGATTGTTCATGCACATCAACATCAAGAGCTGCTCAAAAAGAGACAAAAACAATGAAAATGAGAAGGGAGTAACTACACCCACACTGGTTCTCAGCACTTAGGGGCCACAACACGGCCTGCCCACCCCACCCCCGCCCCCTACCCCGCCATGTACCACACTCACCCACTGTAAGGCAGAGCAGCTACTTCCTGAGGAAAAAGTAATTCTTCCCGCATATAGCCCCACACTGTCGTACTCTTAAGCAAGACGACGATGAATTTGGGTTCACAGTGAAGAGACATATCACAGACATCCTAAAGAAGTGTCACATGGCCTGGTCTGGCTGATACACTGTGAACTTCTCTGAGGAAAGCTCACTAAAATTCCAAAGCATGTTATTTCTTTTTTAACTTGTTTCATTAACCTCTCCAAGCGCTTTACATAAAATATATTCTCAATTTTTACTCAGTTAATCTTAACACAGCAGATGGTCTAACAGAAGGCAGCCATGTAGAAGACATTCCAACACTCCAAAGGCTGAGAAACCTAACTCCACAAACCCCTCAAAAAGCAACACCAAGGGTGCAAGTATACATCCCTTTGAAGAAAAAGAAATCACCCAACAGAGAGAGTGCACTTGTCACCACCATCTAGCACTTACGGGGAGCTATCCAAAAGGGAGCTTACATGTGTTTTTCACTGACACCAGTTCTGGATGTTCATTATGCGGCCATGACCTAGTGAGCTGTATTTGCAACAAGTTTCTCATTAGACCTCCAAATCCACACTTTTGCTTGGGTCACAGAAAAGTTAAAGACTGAGCTGTTTACACAATACCTTAAGATGAAAATTTTCAAAAAACATATTTAAACCCAGTTTTAAAAACTTTTCTCCCCAGCACCTCCTTCCCAGGCTATTTTAATTAGAAAAAAAGTGGGAGGGGGAAAGGTGTTTGTTGAGGTTTTTCCCCTTATCAGTTAGTCTTATCACATGCAGGACTAGAATAAAGTTCTGACCTGCTCTAATGGGATTTATAGTGGTGGTGATACAGGAGCACCCAAGCTAAGCCAAGAGACGGAAAATCACCTTCTCCCCAATGTGAACAAACGACCAGGGCTCTCTGGAGCCCAGTGAGGTCTTTAGGTAACATCAGTTACGGTTGATACCATAAAGGAGAAGCGTCTTTGGGGCATGCTGGGGCTCACCTGAGGCTCTGATGAGTCACTTGGATGACATCAGAGAAAAAGCATTACCCAAATCCGGGAGCGCTGCTAAGACTTTCTTCTGAGATGATCTTCCAGGATGATGACCCAGCTCCCACACAAGGGGCGGCAGAGGCCCCTCAGAAGCAGGAGTGGAGTCTGGGAGAAACTAACTGAGGGTGGTATTCACAGAATTGCCCAGAGAGGGTCCGAATGCACAAGGCAGCCTGCCTACATACACTCCAGCTTATAGTTTTTACCAACACAGAGGAAAACACATCACTTTCTAACTTGTTCCACAAAGATTTTGTTTGCCTTGAAAAAAGAAAGTTAATTAAGGCGGTAAAACCCAAGGCTGCCTGGGGTAGCAAGTCAGCCATTACCAGAGGTGTTCAAATACAGGCTACACAATTGCTCAGTGGGCACAGCCTCCATTCCTTGTGAAAGGGATTAAATCTTTTTCTTTGGCACCCACAGATCTAGTGTTAAGCCTGGTACACAGTAGACACAACAAGTTTCGTTTGCTGAATGAACTTTGTTTTCACACAGATTACTAGTCAAGCAAAATACCGATGTAGGTTTGAGACATTCAGAGCATCAGATGACCACTGAGAAACTAAGAAATATACTGGCAAATGGGGTCATAAGATGAGTCCTGACACTCCTAAGAAAAAGAAGCTCGAGCAGTTTTGAGAGTCCTAACTTGGTTCTCACGCAAAGCCTCTTCTCCTCAGCCCTATGCTTCCGAGCCAAGCAGATAAAGCATCACTACAACAAACAGCAACTTAAAGGCTCTTTAGATTAGTCGTATAGCTCATCCGAAAATCATTCAGAAGTTCGGGCTATCTACAAGAAATCATCCATGTTCCTTTTGGCATCGGGAAATTAAAAGGAAGACGAAAAAGGCAGGGGGCAGTGGCTGGGGAGGAGCCATTCATTTGTTTCCACAGGGAAGACCATGACTTCACTTTTTCATTTGTAAGTACTTTTCGAGTTTCATCCATGCCAGGTACATAATTCTTAACCAGTAGAAACAAATGCTGAAAAAAATTGGAAACATAAATATTTAACTATTTAAAGGGTAAGGAATGTACCTCGTTTATAATCCTTGCTTAATCCCACTTTCTGATCTCAAAGACAGGCGTATCAACATCCACCCGCTACAAAAGCCAAAAACCTGAAAGTCATCTCCCTATTTCCCACCCCACCCCACCCCGCCCAGGAGTAAGTGCTTCCTACCACTTAAATCTCTATCAAACGCAGCAGCGAGACTTCCACCTCTATTGCTGCCACTCTGCTAACCATCACGGGTTTTCAAAGTTTTGAAAAACTAGCCTACTCACCGATCTTGCAAACAGAAGGCAAAATAGCTGCCTCCTTCTGGTCTAGGTTATTCTCCACTCTGGGCAGGAGTAATCTTTTCAAATGCAAATCTCATCAAGCCATTCCCTGACCTAACACCCTCTATGGCCTCCCAGAGTTAAAAAAAAAAAATCCAAATAAAGGTGAGCCACGAGCAGTATGCTCTAGCCCCTGTCTACCTCACCATGCATGTCATTTGCTCCTACTGTGTCTTTTCTACACACACACACAAACACATCTCAGTGAACATACCCTCCTTTCCAACTTCAGGGCCTTTGTATAAGCTGTTCTCTAGTCACGCCCTCCTTCCCTTCACCATCCTTCAAATACTAGCTCATATGCTACTTCTATGGGGTGCCTTCCTTGACCTGCCTCCCAGCATCCTCTGCTCCTCCTACAGACACAGAGGCCAAATTTCATTTCATGTTGTCATACTTAACTTTTAGCACTTAGCACAGATGTAAAAATGACTTAGCTGTTGCATGTGTCTCTTTCAGCACCTATGAGGGAGGTAGCAATTGTCTCTTTTTCATACTAATACCCCTGGTATTTAGATATACAGTAGATAGTCATATATTTATTGAATAAATAAAAATCAATAACTAAAGATCTATAAACATTAAAAAAAAAACCTATCAGGTTGGCAAATTTGGGGTTAGAAAACTGCCTATTTTCCAAAAGGATAATGAATCTGATACGGAATCCAAATTGATATAATATTTTAGAAAAAGGGGGTTAGGGAGCTTTACAAAGCTCTTGAACCACAAATGGTTCTCATAAATCTTATAACTTCAGAGATGTAAGAGCTAAGCCTCCTTTAAATTATATTTGGTTTAAAATTTTAAGAACAGTTTAATCCAATATAGGTTTAACTAAGTTGTGGGAAAACTGTTTGAGATGTCACTAAGCAGTTTCATATATTACCCCTCAAAACAACTAAAAGCCTAGAGTGGAAGAGAAAATAGCTTTCTAAATGTTTTTAATTCCTTGTCTGAAAAGGATACTCATTCACATGATTCAAAATGTAAAGGTATAAGAGTGTCCATAAGCAAAACGCCGCTCACTCCATCGTCCTGGTACCTCTCCTGTTCCTGGAGATACTTGTACCACTTTTAAAAGAAAGTTAAGAAAAGATTTTGAGATGATTTTGTGTACTCAGAAGTAGTTTTTCTCTTTTTCTTACAATTAAGTCTCAGTATAAACAAAGCTCCCCTAAAATAGTGCACAGGATTCTTTATATTATTGCGTATCATCAACCTCTATCGAGTGCATGTATTGAGCATGCACCCACTCAGAGAAAGCAAGACCCATATCCTGTAGGTTTCTGGTTTGGTATTTTGTTTTAAATGCAAGGAGTAATGGAAAAAAAGAAAAGTTAAATTATACACAGATCAATACTCCTATTAACTCATACCACTAATGAAACAAAAATCTAACTAAACAGAGAAAATGGGTCCACACAGTGGAGCTCTAAAATGATTTTTGGTCTTTGATCTGTGTGTGCCCACCTCTCCTATTTAACATAAACTTCAAACCAATAGCCAATCAAAAGTGGTTATAATTAGTAAGGGTCTCAGTGTGACAACTTTCAGTGCAATCAGGCATTAACAAAGATTTTTTTCTCTTAAATTTTGAATAAATTAACCTGAGCGAATTTTTACTTTAAAAATGTCTGCAATTCAAAATTCTCTCTCACTAGTACGCACTTTAGCACCAAATTTCTGCATGATGGATGTGCTGAAAACATTAGTTTCCTTCTGTTTCCTTCTCTTGCTTTGTACTGACATTTAGGTACTAGCTTCCAAATTACACCTGCTCTTCTCCAAAAATAACCTGCACCTCTTCAAATACTCCTTTTTGCATTAGAAAATGGCTCCAATCAACACTTGTTATCAAATAAGCACCAACCACATAATACTTGTGCTAGGTACAAAAGATGGAAAAATAGGAGTACAAGTCTCTCCCTAGTCTCCAGGTGGGGGAAACATGTCAATAGGTAAATTACAACTGACACACTAGAGAGATGTGGGGGCGGGGGGGTGCGTAAAGAGTTATTCTGGGCGGAGGGCCTCATTCTCCCTGGAGGTGGTGTTTGAGATTCATCTTGAAAAGAGGAGTTAGGAAGTGCTGTTTGCTAGAAGTGGATGGGGATAAAACGGAATGACCAATCCATGCAAAAGCAGAAGTAGTGAGAAATTACTCAGCGTGGCAATGGTGTAGGAGAGAGAGTGGCAAGAGCTGAAACTAGAAAGGCAGTTTGGAAGCTGATGATAAAGTTCCTTGTGTGCCAAGTTGAGGAGTTTGGATTTCTTCCTGTAGACAACAGGGAGCCCGGCGATGTTTTTCAGCAGGCAAACACCATGTGCAGCTTTAGTTTTTGAGGAGAGCAGACAGTGAACTGGAGTAAGGACACACTAGTGGCAAGAAATTAACTCAGGAGGCGTTGGCAGCACAATGAGGGCCTGAGGTCAGGAGCAGTGGGACAGTCAGTTTCAGAGTCAGACTGCAGTTTCAGGGAGGATCTGCTAACTGAACGTGGGGGCTGAGGGCTGAGGGCTGAGGGCTGAGACGGCAGTCAAGGACAGCAACATGCTTTCCGGCCTGGAAGGCAGGATGGATGGTGAGTTCCAGATCACATTCTAGAAGTGAGGGAAATGCCTTTTATATTTACAAGTTACCTCTGAGGTACCTGCAGGTGACCCGGGTGACAGAAGGTCCCAGACTGGCAAAAGCTGTAAATGGAGATAGAGAGCAGGGCGTTGCTGATTTACAGGCTGGAAGAAATGGCAGAAAAGCACCAAAATCTGTGGCTGGAGGGTCAGGGGGCACAGGGGGCCTCAGAGCAGGTTACTGAGCACCATCAGCACCAGTGGACGTGAACGGGATGCTGGCAGTCTGTCCACTGGTTTAGGACGTTTAAAAAAAGCGACCTTCGAGAGTTACACATTTCTAGAAGGTAAGTGGGAGTCCTTCCCACTGGAGGTAAGTAGGAGGTCATTTTGGGGGCAACTATCACTTCCCACCCAGGTGGCCCTCCCTCTTCTGGATTCTGTCACTCTCCCTGCTTCTCCACATCAGCGCTTCATCCAGGCCTCCTGCTTGTGTGACAGGCCCGGGGGGACCCAGGACAAGTGGCACCTGTGGCTAAAAGATCACTCCTGTCACTATCTGAGACATTTCTGATCAGTGGAATTCAGTTTTATATTTGTACACCACCTTTTTTCCCTTTAAATCAACTACTTTTGCATATTTGAGGTGCAGGAGTCCCCAAAACATAAAAATAACCATGGTGTATTCCTCTTGTTCCCTTGCCATTCCTTCCAGCCCTGGCAGCAGGTGTGCCACCTACCCTCTCAAAGAGATGTACGTATAGAAAACCAGATGCCAAAACACTGCCCTGTAAAAAGGGTGGATAGTTATGTAAGAATTCTGCAAAAACTTGAGAAAGCAAAATAAGGGAGGCTAGGAGTGCAGAAGCATTAGCTACGAAGGGAGCAAGGGCTAGTTCAAACACTTAAAAAGGGCGGGGCCGGGGTGGGGGGATTGCGGTGGTATACTTCACGAAAGTTACAACTTGAGGGAGGACTGGCAGATGACAGCACCAGAGCAAGTTTCCCAAATGACTGAAGAAGCGACTTGGAAAGCTGAGCCACCTACCAGAACAGCTTCCCCGTGCCAATGAATCTGGTTTGGTTTAGAAGCAGATGAGTTCTAGAACTTTTATTTACTAAGAGATTTTAAAATACATTTGATGCCACTTAATGTTTTCCCCAACCCCAAATTTTCTGTGAAACCTCGAACTTGCCAACCATGGTACCTCACTGGCATGTAATAAGACCTTACTTGCTTTATGAAATTTCAGATGTCCAAATATATCACATGTAATACTGTGAGTACACCCAGGCTACCTGCACATGAGACACAGGACACAACTATAGTATTTTTAAAGCACGCTTTCTTGTCCTCCACTGACATTTGGGACTGGGCAATCCTTTGCTGTGGGGCCATCAGTGTGGTTTGCATCTCTGGCCTCTTCCCACTGAAGGCCAGTAGCACCCCTCCCCCAGCAAAGCAATCAAATATGTCTGCAGACATTGCCAAATGCCCCCTGGAGGCAAAACTGCCAAGTTGAGAACCACTGCTTTAAAGGGAGAGTCCAAAGCTTACAACAACCTACCTCTTCCTTATCCAGTCCTTATTCACTAAGAATATTTTGCCAGTTCTGTTTGTCTCTTGGCACTCAAAGCAAAAAGAAAGTACTTCCTTCCCTGATCTGAACATAAACTCCCAGGCAAATTCTGCCTAAAGTAATGGCGTTGTGCACAATTCTGGAAAGGAAATCCAGAGTGGACACCCACAAAGCTTCCTGAGCTCAAAATATACTACTTTCTTCCATATATAGATTTTGACTTTCTGGAACTTTTATTTCATTCCTACAACAGCCCCACGGTGCAGAAAACCTGCTGAAAAAATGTGTATAATCGTATTCAATAACCGAAATACTGCCAAAGGCTAAAAAGTTTCTCTTTTAATTGGCTTACATCTTCAGATTCACCCACAGAATTATTTTTAAAAGGACCTGGTCCCATTTTTAAACACACACACACACACACACACACACACACAGAGATAAAGAGGTACTGTATATTTAATGCTCGGTCTTGAGGCAAGCAGACTTTAAAAAGCAGATGTCGTAGGCTCTGGTCGGGTGGCCAAGTTGGTCAGAGCATCATCCTGGCACACCAAGGGTGCGGGTGCAATCCCAGGTCAGGGCACATACAAGAATCAACCAATGAATGCATCAGTAAGTGGAATGACAAATTGATGTTTCTCTCTTTCTCTTCCTACCTCTCTCTCTAAAAATCAATAAATAAAATTTACAAAAGAAAAAAGCAGGTGCTGTACAGAGCCAGGCTGGGGTTAGGAATTCTGGGTCCTAGGTTTAATTTATGACCAACCACTTGGCGGAAATAAGCATAGTTGTAAAACGGGTTAATATATCCAACCCAACCCTCACTGGGTTGCTCTGGGGATAAAACTGGAATCTTATTAAAGGTCTTCTTCACTTTGTCCAAGGTACACCCTAATGAAAAAGGAAATTTTCTAAGTACTTAAACCACTAGAAGTCTCCAAACACTCCTGTAACAATCCTACCCCACAGTCTCTGAAAAAGGGGGGAAAAGAGATGAGATACCAAGCAGGCCAGGGGAAAAACAAATAGAGCCATTTAAAAGCTTTATCTAATTACCCCCACTGAGACTTTTTCTCTGTAGTCTGGCTGGCTGACAAAGAATGTGGGGGTTTTCATTGGGCTTTCTCCACCCTATCAGGACCACCCGCCCTCCTGGAGCCTGAAAGGCCTCAGGTGAATCCTGCAGGAGCAGTCAGTACCGGGTCTCAGGGATTTTACAGAGGCTTTCAAATTCTCTTAGCATTACTTGCTTGAATCATACTGAACAAACAGTCTCCACCCTCTCCCACTTCTTTTGTCTGAAGCACCTATTCACCGGCAGCCACCTCTACTGATGGCTGACTGGCTCACCTGTATCCTGAAGTACCATCAGAAACAAGATGCACGAGTAACTGGAAGAAACAGCTCCCTGTGCCCTCCTCCCCGACCTCCCTTCCTCTCTGCCGCACCCCATCTCTACCAACAGTCGATACCCAGGGAAGGTGAGCTGAGAACCAGAACAGCACAGTAGACACTTCCCCATAGGACAGCTAACATAAAAGGGAAAAGTACATCACCCTCACTCCACATCTTTCTCATTCTTCGACCCTAGTTGTAACGCAAACACAGCAAATGGTGTTCCTTTCTGTATTCTGCCTCCTATGGGAGAAGGAGGAATTAAAAATAAGAGGTGTATTTCAGAAAGCAAATTGTATGCCTCCCTCTGTGTCTCATACGGTACACCTTTTACCTCTGATTTATGGGGAGGCCTCCCAAGATGTGGAAACCAGGATGTGACCCCTGCTTTTTGAAGAGGGCCATGGCTATTTCTACTCAAAAATCATTTCTTAAGTCAGACAGAGAAAACTCACACACCCTGTCCCCTTCAAAGGAGCCTATCCAATTTCTTAATTATATTTGGATATAAAAAAATTACCCAAGTTGCCTGTTCAGTAGGTCGTATGTACACAAGTAACCTTGAGGTAGGGAAATTTTTGACTTAGAGAGGACCTGCCTTTCAACAAAGAGATGATCACCAACCAAGGATTCAGTTAGATTTCAACCATTTTATCTCACTGAAAAAACTCCAAGATCCTTTAACATATTTCTGGCAGAAATGTAATGTAAATCACAATTTTTTCCCTACTATTTGGTCAGTCCTTCCAAAGATATTCTAAACCTAATATAATTGTTTTTTAAAAGGTATTACGAACTGGGTTGAGTAAACTGAGATGGAGAAGTGGAGTGAAAAGGAGGAGGAGCCCTATCAAAACCTAAGGGAAGGATAATCTCAGTAAAGGGGGAAGAAAACTACCTCCTGTTATCAGGAGAGACTATACTGCATACTTTCTATTGATACTATATGCATTTCTATCTTTTAAATGCAAATCTGTTTAATAAGGAGTGAAACAAGACATCACTTTGTGTATTATATAGATTTTCCAAAACAAACTAATAATTCTGTCATTAATAAATGAAATACAGTGATGTTACTCACAGGTATCCTCCGGAAGGGAAGGTTTAACCTGAACACATGGGTAATAGACAAGAAGTCCGCCCAGACAAGCTGCCATCTGACACCAGAGTTGGTCAGACAACATGAACTTCAATTAAAAGACACTTACAAAAGAGAGATTATTTAAATATGATAACAAAAACAAAACAAACTTAACACCCTACCTTCCTAGGTCAAAGGACATGGAGGACTCTAGAAATTCATTAAATCTAGTAAATAATGTAAAATAAGGAAGAACTCCCTTTCAAAAATGCTTCAGTTAATTTTAGCATCCTTCTGTTTAGCTGCTTAGCAACCCTTATCCTATGACCTTTTGAGCATCACCTACTTTTCAGAAGTATAATGAATAGAAACATCAAAAGGATTCACTTCTGTTTCTAGTAAATACGTTTAACCATTTTTTTGTAGGAGTTAAATTTATATTAATCATGCCATACAAAACCCTGAAAGAGTAGAATTTTTAAAACTTTATAAAAATACCCTCTGCTGTCAACATAATAAATTATGTTGACAACTGAGCATAAGATAGCAAGCAAAGATTTCCAAACTGGCCTAGGAAGTGAACCAACACAGCAATTCAAAAATTAAACATAAAAATGAAAACTACACAATGGCAACTAGCCACTGTAACTAATAAACAGCTGTTGATCAGGTGCAAGATTAACAAGGTTAGGTTTATTTTCAATATTCTGTGCCTGTCCTGGATGCAAATAAGACCTCAGGAGTCAGCCTGAAGAAATCTAAAATGAAAGACCCTTGAGTCAAAAGGTCACCTGTTGGGTGCAGTGAACAATTTGGAATAGATGCACCACCTGTGCTGGCTGAGCCAGACCCATGTTCCCCATCACATAACAAACACTTCTCTGCCATAAGGGCTTAGATTCTGATTTTCTGTTGAGAAATAAGTAGCATCTAGAATAACCCAGAGATTCATATGCCATAACAGTAAGCATCAGCAGCATTTAAGAGTATCACATAACCGGCAAATCCTCTTTAAAAACAAAACATCCTAAAATGCAGCCAGCTTAGCAGTATTTTTCAGAATGATAAAACAGTGCAAGTTCATTAACAACCTAAAATGGAAGCACAAGCTAAACAAATAATTAAATCAAAGGGTTCTCCTCTTCTTTTGTAAAAAGGGGGTAGGAGGGAAGGTATTTTTTCACACATTTAAAACTTGATAAAAGCCATTCAAATGTTTAATTCATCAGTGTAACCAAAGCTCAAAACACATCAAAGCAGGATCCATCAGCCGGTACCCAGAAGGCTCCCTCCAAAGAGCAGCAATAAAAAAACAAAAACAAAAATAACCCTAAAATTAGTGGTTCATCTTTGCATAAATTTGAAGAATAATTTCGAACTCATTCCTTCAAAAGTCCTTTATGACTCTTGAAAGCACAGAACTAAACGTTTGCGAAAAAAGAAGAAGAAAGAAGTTTCAGCCAAGACTTCAGCCTCTTAGACTTCCGGGTTACATTATGTCTTAGAACCATACCTGCCTACTCGAAAAGGCACCAGATCTGAGGGATGCTTTTTAAGGACTGTGAAGGTGGTGGTGGTGGGGGGGGGAGGTAGCCCCCTCAAAAAAAAACACACAAAAAAACAAAAACCATTCTTTCCTTTGCAGTTTCTTTCTCTCCACCTTCCACTTCAGTTAAACTTATTTCAGAATACACTGACGTGCATGCACAGACCACTGCAGAGCTAAAGAAAAAAGACCTCAAAAATATGGGATGCACATTAGCAACTCAGTCTTTGCAGAAATCATCTCAAGTCTCCTCTTCATGACAGAAATACCTCGCTATTTCCAGCATCCCTATCCAACGAGCAATCTTTATTTCCATTGGCTTTCAAAAGGCTAAGCTTAAATCTAAACTCTAAAACAAGCATGAGAGTTAATTCCACTACTGATGAAAATCCTCGGACAGGTTTTTCAGCATACCAAAAAGTTATATTTTTTATTCACCCTTCTATCCCTCTCCACCACCATCACCATCCCCCCCAAAAGAAGAAAAAACTCCAAAGTGCCCCGAATGTGTGCTGCTGCTGGCTCTGAAGCCGTGTAGAATTTCGTAATGGAATGTGAACTGCTCGTCCGGATCTGGGCTCACGTTCTATCTTCTAACCAGTAAGGAGCGAGGGAGGGCAAATCTGCTGAGCAAGGAGAAATACTTTCCTCCTCTTTTATAACCCATCACGGATGCATCGCGGACGCTGGACGCGAGCTGCACCGCAGCGCCTGTCAACCCGCCGACCCGCCTGCGGGTCCCCAAGACCCAGGGTCCTCGAGCCCCCAGCGCCCCACTTCTACCCGCGGCCGTCCCCGCCCCCCCCCGCCCCCGCAACCGCCCGAAAAGTAAAGTAGCCCGGGCCGGGAAGCGGGCTCGACCGCCGCGTCCCGCACTCACGCGCCTCGCCCGGCCCCGCGAACGGTCGGGGAACAAGTTACCACATCCTCGACGCGACCCTCGGCCGGGTTCAGAAAACACGCCGCTTCCCAGGGAGGGGGCCGGCGACGGGAAGGACCTCCCCGCTCCTTAGCAACCATTAAGGTCGCAGTTTCCTAAGAGACCGCGAGCGGGGAGGGGGCGCGGGGGGCTGAGCCCGAAGCTGGCGGGGGGGCGCACTGGGTCCCCAGCCTCTCGACGCCTCTCCCCCCGCCCCCACACACTCGCTGGGCGCTGCGGGCCGGGATGGGAGGAGGAAGGAAGCCCCGGGAACTCGCAAAAAATTGGTCCAGCGGGCAGCGGACAAAAGTTTCCGAGCGCGCTCCACAGCTGGGCGGAGAAGCGGGCCCCGGCAGCCGGCCCCGCCTCGGATGCTCCCGGCCTCCTTCCTGTGCTCGTGACGGCGCCGGGCGCCGAGCCCCCCCACCCCCCACCGCGATGCAGGCTCAGCTCCACACCGATGGCTCCCACGAAAACACGTACACCGCCAACGGAAGGGCAAGGGAACAATACGCGGACAGGGCTCCGGCCCCCGCCTCCCCTGGTCACCCGGGGCGGTGGTCGGCGTGACCCCCAGCCACGAGCCCGGAACGGGCGAGGGAGCAGGGCTGCCCGCGGCCCCCTCCCGGCCGGCGCCGTCCGCCAGGGAGGATCAAAGTCCGCAAAGCAGGGCGCGGCGGATGCTCCCACCGCGCAGCCCCGAGCGGGCACCCCCGAGTCAGCACCCTAGGCGGGCACCCCCAGATACCTTGCGGCAGCAGGCGGGCGCCGTCATCTCCGCGCAGCTCGGCCCGAGAGGGACTCGAAAGTATGTAGGAGAAAAGTTTCCCCTCCCACATGGGGGGGGGAGGATGTCGGGGGAGCGAGGGCGGAAGATGGAGAGCAGCGCTGGGAAGATGTTTCAGGCGGTGGTGCGTGCACCATCCGAGTCCCTGCGGTGGTAGTTAAAAATAAATTGGGCGGCGGGCGCGGCGGCGCGGGTCGGGCCGGATTCCTGCGCTGGGACGGCTAATATGGATGCGCATCAGGTCCTGGCGGCGGGGCGCTGCGGCGGCCGCGGCGGCTCGCGCTGGGAGCTGGTTGGCAGAGCCGGCAGCTCGGGAAGGGGAAAGGAGCGGAGGAAGGGGAGGAGGAGGGGGAGGAGGAGGAGGAGCGGCCCGGCGCACAGCCCGAGGGGAGAGGGCTGCCCAGCTCATCCCGGGCCGGCCCCACCGCCCCGAGAGCACGTAGCGCGGTGTGGGGCGCTCGGGTCCTCGGCTCCGGGAAACAGCAAGTTTGAAAAGTACAACGCGCTGTGCAGACTTCACCCTCCCCATCCCCAAAAGTTCTTTAAAAGGTCGCTCCCACTCAGCCCCAGACATCTCGCTGCCACCCGAGTCCAGCGAGCCGGAACCCCGGGCGCGTACTTACGGCCGGGCAGGGCGCTTGGCTCCCAGGCATGATGCCGTGGGGACCGGTGGGCTTCGGGGAGAGAACGAGGAGAGATGCAAACTTGTTCCGGAAAAGGAATCAAAATGGCGTTTCTGGATGTGCAAAGTTCATCAACTCCGTAGTCACTTCCCCTCCTCCTCTTCTCCCACAGGGAGGGAGGTGGGCGAGGAGCTGGCGACCCCGGCGCCCCAGCCGTCGTCCGGGCCCCCGCCTCGGCCCCCCGCCCCGCTTCCTCGCCCGCACGCTGGGAGACTCGCTCTCCCCCTCTCACCCTGATAAGTAGACACATCACGTGTTGCTCCTGCCAGTCTCCTGGGGACGTGTTACAGAACTGCCGCGGCGGCGGCTCGGGCTGGGGAGTGGGAGGGACCGCGGTACCCGCCTGTCCCCCCGGCCCCGATTTTAGCGGGGTGACCTCTGTTTCCATCCCAGGATGGATGGAGGTGGAGTCCCCTACCCCACCCCCACCGCAGCCCCAGGTTTGCCCCAAGCCCTCCGCAGACGCCCTGGGCCAGGGGATGAGGGTCGGGCTGCCCCAGGAGAAGGTTCTCAGCGGCCGCAGCTGAGCCTGATCTTCATCAGCGCAGCGCTCGCTGCCCGGCCACCTTTTAGGACCACTGCGCCCCCTCACCTCCAGCCCCTCACTGCAAGCGACTCTGCTCCCCCAACTTTCCATCATTTACTCCGTGGTTTGTTTCATTATTTTAACCGAGGAGGAGAGAGAGGTAGCAATGACCCGGAGGCGCGAGAGGGGCGCCTCGGAGGCCGGGAGGGGGTGGCGTGGGGGTCGAGGTGTCTGGCCTGGCGCCGCCCCTCTGGGTCTTGGAGGTGAATTGTAGGGTGAACCCCACCCGCGCCGAGCCCTCTCCATGAGGTCCTCGCTTCGCATCCAGGTGAGGCGAGTAGATGATGGAGCAGGAGATAAACGAACGGGCTCTTCACCCAGCCCCCAACTTCGGGCTGTTTCTCTCCCAGGGCGCGGTCCTTCCGACTACGGTGCTGCCATCCGGGAGCGTGTTCTCCGTCCAACGAATTCAACGCTGACTTGGCCCTTGTCACCTTTTCCTCACCACCCTCCACAACTGATGCTTAGGCGGGAGCTGCCGGCCCTCAAGAGGCAGGAGGGCAGAGGTTTCTAGGCCCATGGTGTCCCCACCCCGCGAAGGAACGGCTGATGCTGTGTCATCCACATCACCCTCCGAGGCATCAGGGAAGCCACATGCAATATCTCTTTCTCTCAGAGGGCTCCTGTTTCAACTCTGAAAAGCAGGGGCCTCCTCCGAGCCGCTCTCCAACTCTACAGCTCCCGCCACCATGCTTCGCCCTGGCTGCTGTGGCCCAAATTATCACGGAGCCCAGAGAAACCAGGCCTAGGCTGTGCTTCCTCCATAAAGCAGCTGACACGTTTCCAACTGTTAATACTTTTCCTACCGAGGTTCTGAAAGGGCCTGTTCTCGGCCTTTGGAAACAACTTGAGATAGATAAAGGGTGACTGTGGTTGTGGAAAATAAACACCACCACACACCCCAAATCCTAAAGACAAATGCTTCCCAGCTAGTTGCAGAGAATACTACTGTAGAATTAGGCACTTGAGACTAGTTAGGCAAAATTTTTGTATATATACAAAAAGGTCCCTACTCTAGTTACTATGTCCTTTGACTGTGACTCCACCACACCAGCTCCTCTGAGGACACCTGCAAACCATACAGTTTTAGGCCCAATCATAGGCCTTTAATTTCCAGCCTTCAGTGGGACACTAGTTTCAGGGCTGCAGACAGAAGTGTCTAACTAGGTATGGACTAAATGGACAGGTTCTGGTGAAGGGAGAACTCTCTAGAACCAAGCAAAAACAGCTGGACTATTACCTCTGAATTGAGATAAGGCTAAACTGCTGCCCAAGAGGGAACTGATTCAGCTGGCTGTACCTCTGACGTCCAGATTCATCAAAATTAAGTTTTCAGAACCTGCTATGTTTCCCATGGTCTACTGTTTACTGAGGAAAACTCTGCAAAGAATCTTTAGCACTTGCATTTTTCTGAGTCTCTCTTACTACCCCATGTCCCTAAGTGTATTATCAAACACTTTTCCGAAGACAGGTCTGCCCTGGGAGGAAATGGCAAGTCTCTAAGCAAGAGCAATAGTTCACACAGTCACCACAGATTTGGTGTCGGGGGCTTCCAGGTTGTAACATGTTCCAATGAGAAGGCAAAAGAAGTGCCGTGCAGGGAATGCTACCTTATTCATTTGTTCTGTCTGGGACTGAGGAATTAGCCTTTCCTGGTTTCCTCATTCAGTGGTAGGGTTGGAGTAGGAAAAACATCGAAGTTGGAATTTTGCTTGTGATTTAGCTTATTCTGTAGAATACATTCAAATCTGCAAAGCTACGTGAATTTTCATGACGAATCACCACCTTTATAATGTCACCTAGTTAACACTGGCAACTAAAAAGAGAGAGAAAACAGTTTAAAAGTAACTTTTAAAAACTGAATTCTAAAGATACTGGGCACCGTGTTCATCTTTTCTAGCTAATTAATAAACTTGCGAGTCAAATGACCTGCTGAAAGGTCTGTTTGTTCATATTACATATAAAGATCATTTATCTGACAAATATTTATCTAGTATCTAATACATAAAAAGAGTCATGCTATCAAAACCACAATGAGATGCTACTCCACATCCACGAGGATGGCTAAATCAAAAAGAGATAACAACAAGTGTTGACAAAGATATGGAGACACTGGAACACTTCTTGTGCATTGCTGGCGGGAAGTAAAATGCTGCAGCTGCCTTTGGAAACAGCTTGGCAATTACTCAGAATGTTAAACATTGAGTTACCACATGACCCAGCTATTCCACTCCTAGGAACATACACAAGAAATGAAAACATATGTCCACATGAGAACTTGTACTTGAATGTTCAGAGCAGCATTATTCATAATAGCTTTTTAGTAGAAACAACCCAGATACCTATGAACTGATGAATGGATAAACAAAATGTGGTCTATCCATACATGGAATATTATTCAGCCATAAAAAAATGAAGTACCAGTATATGCTGCAACATGGATTAACCTAGAAAACCTGCTGCATGAAATAAGCCAGACCCAAAAGGACAAATATTGCATGGTTCTGTTTCTGTGGAATGTCCAGACTAGGCAAATCTATAGCGACAGAAAATAATTTGCCCAGGGCTGAGGGTTTGGGGGGAAATGAGGATTGACTACTCATGTGTACGAGGTTTCTTTTTAGGGTGATAAAAGTGTTCTAAAATCGATTGTGGTGATGGCTGCACAACTCTTAATATATTAAAAACCATTGAATTCTGTACTTTAAATGTGTGAATGGTATGGTATATGTTATACCTCAATAAAGCTGATACATATATACCTATATGAAATTGTGTTAGGTTCTGTAGTGGAGAAGCCACACAAAAATGAGTATTTTATAATCTGTGTCTTAAGAGTTCATAATCTAATCTCTGTACATGAAGTAATGATGAAATGCAAACCAACAACATGTTGTAAGAACCATTAAATAAGTACAAAATTCAGGGGTTCAGAGAAATGAGGTCACTTCTAATAAGAATAATTGGGGAAAGCTTCATGGAAGAGAAAGCAATGGAGTTAAGCCATGGAGAATGGCTAGAAATTTTGTAGGTGGAGATTGGGATTAGAAACAACAGGTGCAAAGGCATGACTGTGGCAAGTCATGGGTCCTGTTTAGAGATCTCTAAGGAATCCAGTGTGGCTGGATTATAATGTACACAGGATATATAGATGGTGGGACTGAAAGGTAAACAAGTCGAGGCTACCCCACAAGGGATTTTGAATACAAGCCATGGAAAACCTCAGGTATGAGGGTATGAACTAGGGAGGAGGTAGAGAGAACGGAGGAGAGATTATCAAGAACCAGTTCACAGGAGGAAGGAACAGAAAAGCAACTGGTGGACTAGGGACGCGGGGTTGAAGAAGTGAGGGCCAAGATGATGCCTGGGTCTTAGCCAGGCAGCCAAGAGAATCAATGACAAAATGAGAAAGTCAAAGGTGGGGGGAGCGCAATGAAGTGGAAGGTGATAGACTAGGTGATACTGAACTCTGGAAAACAGAGCTCTGCCATGGAAGAGAAGAAGTAAAAGGATGTGGACATTGGAAAAGGCCAGTTCGATGAGGTGACGCATCTACTGAATCTCACCAGATATGTAGGTGTCCCCAGGTAGAGAGGAGGGTGCAGGGCCCTTCAGACAGAGGGAGCTGTGAGTAGTAAATGCAAGAGAATGGGGTGTAAAACTAGGTCAGTTCCCTGAACTGCAAACACCTCCCTCCGTGGCTGGAGCAGAGGGAGGAGGGGAGGCAGCAAGAGATGGAGCTGGAGAAACAGTCAGTGGGCCAGGCCGCCTAGAGCTCTGTGCATCTCACAGCTGATGTGGACTTTATCCAATGGTGAGGCCCTGAAGGGGCTTAAGGAGGAGGGTAGACAGAGCCTTCCTCATGGTACTGTGGAGAAGGGTCTGGAGAATTCAAGACAGGAAGGCTAGTTAGGAATTAACAGAAGAGTCCATCTAAGAAACAATAGGACCTAGTAAACCACTGGCTGTAGAGGCGGAAAGGAATGGATTGATTTGAGACATAATTAGGACACAGATTCAACAGAATTTGACCAACTCAGTACACGAGAAAGAAAAAAAAATCCCTTTGGAGCAGTGACCAGGAGGTGCGTTGCCAAAAGAAGGTAAATCACTACAGCAGTGGTAGAGTGACCCATGACAGTGCGGGGATTAAAGCAGGAGCAGCGGGACAGCCAGAGGGACTAGAAGTTGGGGATGTTAAAGAAATGGAATCCACTAGGTTTAGTCCCAGTTGGTTGTGGAGTGAGAAGACGACAGAATGAAGGAAGACTGTTTCTCTGGTTGCAGGTTTGGGTACCCGGATGGGTGGTGGGGAGAAGGAGGTGGTGTGTGGAAGAAGGGAGGAGTTCAGATCCAAGAAAAATGTCTGGAGAGACACCTGAGAGAGGGAGCGGGCAGACAGTGAAGGGCTAGAGGCTGAACCCAGGGAAATGCCCTGCAATTAGGTGGAGAAAGAAAAAGGAGTGACAAGTGCTCTCCCGTGTTCCTGTAAAGAAGCAGAACAGTCAAGAAAGCAGGGGGCTGCCAAGGGAAAGGGTGGTTAACAGTGTTAAAATACAGAGAAATCGAGGCACTTAGCTGAAAAAAAGGTGAGATCGGAGCAACTAAGTTGATCTGAGAGTGGAGGGCAGGGGCCAGAAAACAAGGGGTTAAACAGTGACTCGAAGAAGAGAAAGTGAAGGCCAAGATCCATGAGAAGTTAGGTGATAACAGGGTCAGAGAGGAAAGTAAGGAGAGCATGGATAATAGCAGCTAATATTTATTGAACACCCACTATGTGCCAGGCACGGTCAAAGGCCACGTGTATTATCTTGCTCACTCCACTCCACCTCCAATCTGGTAGGTGCTGTTACCTTCCCCATTCTACAGCCGATGAAACTTATACCACACAGTCCTTATACCACGCAGCAGCTACGCAGCGCTGGGATGCACACCAGGCTGACCCGAAAAGTTGTTGCCACCACTGTTGTTATTCAATTGAGAATTAGTTTGCTAACAACAATGCCTACTTGACTGTCTTGACTGATATCAATAAAATGTTCTGGATTGAAGTTTTGCAGAAGGACCATTGTTGTCTGTGCAGTTGTTTAACAAGGATTTCTTTGGAAAGGTAAATGAATATACAGCGTTAAGTAATTTGCTTTCTAACTACCTCTCATTCACATCAACCTAAGAGCCTTTCTCTGTTCTCCAAGTATTATATTCTGTATATGCAGACTATATTCTAAAGCTATAACTGGATAGACTCTGTACCCAGCACTGTTGGCTAGAGAGGATCTAGCGAAGTCCACCCTCTTTACATCTGCACCAGTCGTTCTCAACTGGGGGGATTCTGGAGACATTTCTGGTTGTCACAAGTTGGGGGAATGGTACCACTGGTATCTGTGGATCCATGGGTCAAGGCCAGAGATGCTGCTTAATATCCTACAATGCACAGGACCACACCCACAACAAAAAACAAATTATCCAGCCCCAAATGGCAATAGTGCCAAAGTTGAGACTCTCTGCTGAACAGTGCCTTGAAAATTATCTCTAGGAATACTGCAGTCTGGAAAGGGGTTTTAGAGTGGGTAACCACCCCGCCCATTAATGTCAACAGGAAAGGAATGTAGATCCACAGGGAAGAGAACAGATATATGAGACAGAAACAGCTTTTGAAGGCAGGAGTGTGTGCGTGTTTATCTCTCTGTCTATGGTAGAGAAGAAATGGTAGAGAGATCCTCCTTGGGGAAAAAAGGGTAATTCATATTCTATGACAGGAGGGAAGAGGAAAAGAACAGTGGGAACAAACTGAGAAATATTCATGGGAAAAAGGCAAGTCTTGGGGGTTCCCACCTGGTGGTTCTGAATGTGGAGAAGCAGCAGTACAGGAAAGCCAGAGAGAAGAAACCAGGAACCGATGGTAGAAAAGTTCAGTTCTGTTTTAGCTTCAAAACCATGGAGCCACAGAGGAGAGAAAACATATGGTAGAGATTAGTGATGATTGGAAATTGAAATAAGTAAAATCCATCGCAAGGGGGATGACACGGGAAGGGGGCTGAGACTGTGAGAGCTGGGAGTGGTCTAGGGACAGAAAGATGAAGGGTAAAAGCAGGTTCAGTGGCTGGCGGTGGGGGGCAGGCAGGGTGTGAGGAAAAGACGGGGGCTAAGAGTGGGAGAACACAGACGGAGCCCTCAGAGGAAAAAGAAAACTCAATGACTTGTGAGATGGAGCAGTAATCCTACTCATGGGGTTGAGGAAATGGAGAAAACGATGAAAGAAAAAAGGACAGGACATGTGTCTTTGATATGGATGGTGCTGTCACTGAAAATGAAGATGGGGACGGCTGGAAAGAAAAAATGTGAAATTGGTGTCTTGGGCTATGGTGAAGGAAGGGCGTCTTCGAGATCAGTAGATGACTTGGGTAGAGAGGAGAAGAAGCAGGCATAAACAGATGTCACCAACATCAGAGGAGGTGTTATAGGCTAAATTGTGTCCGTCAAAAGTCGTATGTTAAAGGCCTAGTCCCCACTACCTTTGAAGGTGACAGTATTTGGAGAAAGGGCCTTCACCGAGGTAACTGAGGGAAAATGAGGTCACTGGGGTGGTCCCTAATCCAATAGGACTGGTGTCCTTATAAGAAGAGATCAGGACTCAGGCACACACAGAGGAAAGGCCAAGTGAGAACACAGGGAGAAGGGAGCAGCTACAAGTCTAGAACAGACAGAAGAAGCAACCACTGCCAACACCTTGATCTCAGACTTCCGGTCTCTGGAAGGTTAAGGAAATAAAAGTTCTCTTGTTTAAACCACCCAGCCTGTGGTACTTTGTTACGGCATCCCAAGCGACTGATACAGGAAGGGGGGACTGGAAGGAGATGGTGAGCCTGGTGTGGCAGGGACAGTAAAAAACACATTCGTAGACTCCATGGCCTCCCCAGTGAACTGGGGGAATTAGTCTTCCTGAGGAAAGGCTCTTGAAGGAAGTGATATTTCTAAGGAGAAACCAAGTTCCCGTCAGGGTGTGGAGGTAGGGGAAGTGCTGCAGAGAGGCCTGAGAATCTGAGTTTCTCAGGACAAGGGGTTCCACAGGCTTAATTGATGGGACATCTCTTGAAAGTAGAAACTAGTCTTAGCTAATGATTTCTCTCTCCCAGTGCCAGCACAGGACTGGCATATCGCAGGTTCTTAAGGAATATATTTTGCAAAGAGTGAGGTGGAATAGGCACATAGCAGGAGTGGGCATAATGTGGAAGGGTGAGGGGACAGGGGAGTTGCTGGAGGAAGGGGGTTTGCCGAGGAGTGGCAAGTAAGCAGAGGCTTCGAGGCAGAGGCTGAGATGTCAGCTGTAGAATTTCCAAATCCCCATATAATTGCAGCCAGTTAAGCTCTCCCTCTCAGATAAGCAGTGCAGTCCTAGGGATGGGCTCCCAAGAACACCTCTGTACAATGGTTACTCTGAATACATCATTACTTTGCCCAGATAACTTGAGGAATGCATTATTTTTGATGGCTAACGGTCTTTCCTTCAAACGTCAACCATCTGGAGTAAAATTTTTCCTAAAATGTATTATGCACTGGCTCATTTTTTCCCCCTCCCTTTTCTAAAAAATCACCAAGTTAATATACAAGCAATATATTATCATAAACTTCAAACATTACATTGGATTGTCATAAAAAGATTACTTTTTATAGCCCTGGCCACTGTGGCTCAGCTGGTTAGAGCATCCTCCCTGAAATGAGACGGTTGCCGGTTCAATTCCCGGTCAGGACATCGATGCTTCTCTCCCTCTTTCTCACTTCTTGCCCCTCTCTCTGAAATCAATAAGCATGTCCTCGGATGAAGATTTTTTTTAAAAATTACTTTTTATAAACAAGATTTTATAAACATCTTGTTTATAAACAAGATGGTCACATCTTCGGGAAACCACACATCCTTGAGGTAGCCATCTGCTAGTGTACCCTAGGACTCCGCAGTAAATTCCAATTTGAGTTGTCTAGTTTTGTTCTTTTTCCAACCTCACTATCTGGCTATCACTCGTCACTTCCTTCTGAACTCAGTTGGCCTGCTAATAGCAAACTCCTCTTCCCCTTCTAATCAATCATTTCCAATCTACAGACGTTAGGGGACTGGAAACCGAAGCTGTCAGAAATGCACAGACAGCAGGCACGAGCAGCAGCATCGCCTTTTGCTGCTCAGAAGCCAGGAGTTGCTTATTCCCTGATTCTCAGCTGAGTTTTACACTGATGAGTTGTTATACTTCTAAACTATAAAAGTTGTTTCAAAGATATCAGAATATTAGGGAAGGTCAAATAACTCTCTTTGTCAACCTTTCCTCCATGACATAACATTCATTGCTTACTAGAATTTTTAAATGATGTAACTTCAGGGGACACAGAAAGGGCCAGTTGACCCTCCTTCTGACTTCAAACAAGATAGCGAATATTTGAAAAAATTGTTCTATTCTCATTGGATGAAGATTCTTTCTCTGCCTAAAATTCTTATACATATAATTCAATATTTGCTTCTTTGTAAGACAGAGCTCTCCGTTCACAAACTAGAGTAGAAATAAATAAAACAAATACTTCTTCAATAAGGAGCAGGTATGTGCACCTTTGTGTGTTCAGTGAATGAGGAATGCATAGAACCAAAGTAAAATTTCTGCAGTTTCAGTTCAGTAGACCCCCAAATGCTACTTATAAGTGGAGACCACTGAGAGTGCTTTAATATTCCCAATGACTCTGTCCACACTACCTGGCTCATCTAAATCGGTGGAAAGTATTCATACTCACAGAACAGGTCCCTATGTTCCCAGGTCCAAGGATCAGACCAGAGTTTTCAACTGTAAAAAGTGCTGAAGATGTTGCAGTAAATCACACAACTAGATAGCCGTGAAAAGCCCTGACCACTTGTAAACACTGAAAATAATATGTGTATATCCCTCAGAAAGAAAGTCAGTATCTAGTGCTTGTGTGTTTGTTGCCTCATGGTGAGTAGAGAACTGGAGTGATTTTACCCATTGTCTCTGACTGCTATAGGGTAATGAACTTGGCAATTTCAGGCACTTCATCAAATGCACACCTCAGGTAAGTAATGAAATACATGCAAAAAAGTATGTAGGTTGACTTTGTTACTTCATGTTGCTAAAGAAGTATGACATTCATTTACACATTCTTTCAATCAACATTGGTAGGCGCTGATGATGTTCCGGCCTCTACATACGACAGTAAGCAAAGCACACATGATCCCTGCCCTAGGAAGTCTTACAGGCTAAAGATTTGCTATGTGTTAAACAACAAAATATCATGAAACTTAAGAGCTACACTACAAATTGGCTCCTCAGTAGGACCTTTTACAATACAGCTGTCTGCCTCTGTTGTGCACTGAATTGTGTCCCTGCCAAATTCATATGCTGAAGTATTAGCCCCCAGGACCTCAGACTGTGATTGTATTTAAACATAGGGACTTTACAGAGGTAATTAAGGTAAAATGAGGTCTTTAGGGTGGGACCTAATCCAAATGGCTGATGTCCTTATAAGAAGAGTAGATTAAGACACACACACACACACACACACAGACGACTATGTAAGACAGAGGAAGAAGAAGAGCATCAACAAGCCAAGAAGAGAGGCCTCAAAAGAAACCAACCTTGCTGACACTTGGAATTTGAACTTCTTGTCTCCAAAACTTTGAGGAAACAGAGGTCTGTTACTTAAACCACCCAGTCTATATTTCCTTGTTATGGTAGCCTTAGCAGGCTGATATAGCCTCCAAAGCCTAACC